>JAOPHQ010004878.1:0-150787 GCA_030340625.1 Merluccius polli
ACCCCCCCCCCCCCCCTCCTCCTCCTAGTTATGAGGTACAAGCCGGGAGACAACAACAATCTATAAGCCAGGTGGGCAAAGAAACAAACTCTGGCAGCAGACGCCACCATATAAATACTGGAGGAGCCTGCGGAGTCACTCCAATGCGCATACTTAATAACACACATCACTCTTCTAAATTCCCCCCCCCACACACACACACACACACGGCAGAAAGTGTCCCTTTAAACACTCAAACACATTTGGAGGTGTACAGCTGTTAGAATTCACAGCTTCTAACTTTCGAGAACAGAGAAAACTGTATACCACTTAAAGCTCAATCACACAGACTGAAATTAACACCACTATTTATAGAGATGGGGAGAGGGGGATGAACGGCTCTAGGAGGGGGAAGGCCATGGGGGGGGGGGGGGGGGGGGTGGGGGGGGGGGGCGGTAAATTAAACAGGCTCATCCTTTTCTTGTTTTTAAAGCTTGGATTCCTCCGCTGCCTCGCTGGATGAATTCACCGCCATTGGGCCGTGTCTGAACGGAGACTATGGAGCGGCGAACAGACATACAGACAGGGAGCAGAGAGAGGGAGGGAGATGGACATGGCAGGCGACACGATACTGCCAATTTTAACTGTCTGACGGAGAGAAAAGTGAGCCTCACGAGCAGTTTCACCAGACGACTTTGACATGAAAACAGAAGCCGGCGGCCAATCACACCGCTATGAAATATGAATGGGATCTGTCTGTGTGTGTGTGTGTGTGTGTGTGTGTGTGTGTGTGTGTGTGTGTGTGTGTGTGTGTGTGTGTGTGTGTGTGTGTGTGTGTGTGTGTGTGTGTGTGTGTGTGTGGCGTTGCGCTGGGCGCTGTGCACACAGGGGAAGCCTCGGTTCTATAATACATTACTCTTTGGGGAGACGCCCTAATTAATCACTTGACCTCTTAATGGGCGGCCCCCCCTTCTGCGAGGTAACATTTAGCCACACGCCCTCCGGAGACGCACTTCTCAAGCGCACTTAATACCGCGCGAGTGACAGCGGCAGTAATGAGCACGTCGACGCGTCGCTAAGTACAGGGTCTTCCGTTTATTTTCCCCACTTTTATTTTACACATGTCCCAACTTAGCAGAAAGAAAAATTAAAATATACAAACAATAAATCGCATATCGCTAAATCTGCACCCAGTCCGTTTCCATTACACAGAGATAAACATAAGCATCACAACACACACTGATCCAGTTGGTGGTGGTGGTGGTGGTGGTGGTGTTGGTGGTGGTGGTGGTGGCGGCCTGTGGCTTCAACCAATCATCCAAATCGAAAAGCGTCAGCGGTTCCATGGGCCGGACACGCAGCGAAACTCTCGCGGTGCACAATTTAACGGTGGTATGTCGCAGACACACTGCCTGTTGACGCCGTGGCTGTCGACTGCACAACACCGCTGTGGCACACCTGTCATTCTCATCCTGTTTACTTATCATTGTAGGACTCTGGAGGAGGAGGAGGAGGCGGGGGTTGACAAAGTAAAATAAAAAAAAGAATACACATTCTGCGAGCGATCCTTGCTTTTTTGTGGGGGGGGGGGGGGGTTGGTTTCTCCGGTGGCGGCGGTGGTGGTGGTGAATGTTGGGTAGAGGGGGGGGGGGGGGGCATCCATCAGCATTGATCACATCGTCCATATGTTTTTTTTGTGTGTTTTTTTTTGTTTTGTTTCGCATCCGTCCGTCTCTGTCAGTGTGTCATGTCCCCGTGTCTGTAAACCAGTGAAAAGAAGCATCAGTGCCGGTGTCTCGGGGGGGGGTGGGGTGAGGTGGGGGGGGGGCACCTCCACCTTCAATTAGACTTAGACCAGATCTTCCCACTGCCGCGCAGCCTGCGGGGGGAAGAGAGGACCCACACACACAAGCCTGTGTTAGTATACAGTGTTTAATACACCTGTGTACTATTTACTAGTTTGTTATTTAGCAGAGGCTTTCAGCTGGGAGTCAAACACCCTAACCCAGGGCTGGGCAATATATCCATATCATGATATGGGACGAGATATCGTCTTAGATTTTGGATATCGTAACATGGCATAAGTGTCTTTTTACTGTTTTTTAAGGCTGCATTACAGTAAAGTGATCGAATTGTTCTATTATTTGCCTTTACCCACTGAGTCGTTATATCCATTACATCCATCACATTACTGATGGTTGTTTATCACTTTTCGTAATATCAAATCGAGGTATTTGGTCAAAAATATTGATATTGGATGTTGTCCATATCGCCCAGCCCTACCCTAACCCAACATTGGGGATTTAACCCAGAACCTTTCAGTTGGCACTCAAACACCCTTACCCAGACTTTGGGGTTCAACCCACAACCTTTCAGCTGGGAGTCGAACACCCTACCCATTAGACTACCCTGTCCCCTGTGCAAGTCTATCCTTTTTTTATGTTTTTTAAAACACCAACACACCACAAATATCTAGTTCATTAAACCCCCCCCCCCCCCCCCCCCCCCCCCCCCCCCCCCCCCCCCCCCCATGGGCTCACAGTTCTTCCTAAATAGCACTGTGTAAAAGGGCAGGTCCCTGGGGGGCCAGGATGAATGCAGTTATAGATAGGTGATTGGCTGGGTGTGCTTCCGATCATAAGGAAGAAAAGTTAATGCGGCTTAATTAGGGTCTACCGGCATTAATGCATTTTAGGAGGTATTATTATCATCATATTTATTATTATCATGATCGTATTAATTATATGAACCATTTATTTATATTTCAAGTGTTTAAGTAATAAGTGTGCTTATTGAAACCTTATCAGTTGCCTTTTAATGTAGAAATTATGCATCTAAATGATGCGTTATGTTAAGTAATCACCATCCATTTAGTAAGAACAATAAAAAACAAAAACATCTCCATCTGAACACTGGGGGGGGGGGGGGGGGGGTGTACTGTATTCTGCATATCCAGTGACACTTTTAAAGTAAGGACACATGCAATGTTAGCGCATGGTAATTGGGCTGGATGAAGACAAAACAGAAGAAGAGTCTGTGATATTGGGGTTATAATATGGTTTCCTAACAGCATATCTGATAATGAAGCTGCTCTATGCAGTGCACACACATGCACACGCACACAGCTGGCTTTTTAATGTTTATTGAAAATATGGAAACAAACCGACTCCCAGTTGAATTGACAGTGCTCTCAAAAAGAATATTCCACTAAAAGCCCTTAATTCACTGTGTTTCAAACTTATTATGGAGATGCAGTTTTGTGGCAGCTCAACTGTCTCGGTTGTAAACAGTTGGGCCACGACAGTTTTTAATGAGAACTGATGAAAACAAACAATTATTTTGTATTAATGTTAAATGTCAGCCAACTCATCTAATTGGTCTAAAAAGGTAATTGCTGGGTGTCTGGCAAAATACACCAAAGTAACCTTACAGGCCCAACTTTTATTTTCCTAATGGTTATGTCTTTGCTGAACTTTTCATTTTAGAAAGCGCCTGTCCAAAAGCCATTAACCACCACTCAAACAAAGTAAAGAAAAGGGTAGCCTTACATTAACTTACCCTTTAACCTTTGAACTTTTTTTGCCAGGCTGTCGTGGTTCCTGAGAGGAGGCGGGGTCTCGTGGCTCTGCTGGCTGGTCTGCGTCCTGATTGGACGCAGTGCCAGCAGGGGCGGGGCCAGAAGATGGTGAGGCTGAGCTAGCCTTTAACGTTTTCTGTAAATTGGAAACCTGAGGGGAGACACACAATGTAAACATAACTCTCTCTCCTTCTGAATAAAATCTATCTGCATATTGATAGACACCTTAACAGAAGATACAACGCCCTTCCACAGCGTTAGTTTAGTCAAATACCAGTGTGACACTATCAAACTGTTTCTTGCCTTTTGAACACCGGTGCTCTGAGAAACCAACATCCTGCTGGGATTTATTAATAAATCAATCAGAGCAGGACGTGTTTGATGCCAGATTCACATTATGATCAATCACCCCCCCCCCACAACTTCTGATGAGAGCCATTGTGTTCCGTTTTGCTTCTGTTACGGGTAAACAAAAAAAAAAAGTTGGACTGAAGTTTCACAGGGAAGGTTTCATTGAAGTTTCAGCTTCATCTCAACATATCAACAGCGGTTGTGACAAACACACAGAATACTATGCATAAATCCGTGACTAGTGGCGGCTCTTTGAAGCATTACTGGCTGACATCAAGTTCGGTTGTGGCCGATATATCAAGTTTGTCGTCGAGGTATTTGGGAGGCCAGCCGTGAACTGTGACACGCATGGTCAGATCAACAAACTTCCACGCTTTCCTGCAAAGTGTACTTAATTTGACTACTTCTACACTGTACAGTCAGCCTGATCACGCTTAAAAGAGATCCCTTCCATCTCTGACACGTTCTTCCACGCATAAATTTTCTTGTTTACGTCGTGATACACAAAAAGGGGCAGGTCATACAGCTCCAGGAAACTGGAGACCGCAACACAGTTTTCTCCTTCATAGTACGGAACAACCATTTGCTAGGAACTTGAGTACATAGGGAGATGTTTTTTACAGGGGGAAGAAAATCAAATGTTATCTGCAATTGGTTGCTGCTTCAGTGCGTCGCTGCTCATTTGCATAAGATTCAGCTCTACTCCGGTCGCTGGCATCGCGCCGCTCGCTTCTGCCACGGGAGGCGTCCTGACGCTGGCTCTCATTGACAATGAATGACTAGCCGGCCGCTTTTTGTAATTCATGGAAGCTTCTGGTGTGAGCGCACAGTTAAGTACCAAGACTGACCTCGGTTTCCACCTGAACTTTGACCTTGAGCTGGCTTTCTCTGTACTGGTTTGCTCTGGACACCTGCTCCTCTATTCCACACAGCACGGCTTCACAGCCTGTACACCTTTGAGAGGGATAGAAATAATTCATGTATAGAATAATAAAACATGAATTGTTATACACACACACTAGACACGTCGTAGTGCAGAGTACTGACCACTCCTGCAGTGTGTTAACGATGTTAGGGAGCTCGTTGGGGCCGAGGTCACGACCCACGCTGCAGTCTACCTCCACCTGCTGGTTCCTCTGGTCCAACTTGCCCTGGATGATGTCACAGTACACGGCGTCGATCAGCAGGTCCTCCAGCTCACGCACGTTCTTCAGCTCCAGCTGCTGTAGAAGCAACGAGTAGGGCAGGCACTGGAGGGGGCACGCACACGCACACACACACACACACTCTTCATTAGCTTGGTAAACAGGTGCTGAATTTGTTTTCAGCGCAACATCGACAGTGAAATTGCTCATTTGCCTAAATGACTCCAGGAGAAGGGGGTGAGAAAGCATATTTTGCAGTTTAACATGCTTTTATCGGGCAATTGAGAAGTGGAGCCCCACATGCCTGGAGAGACGAAATGTGACATATTAGCAAGACAACCAGAGGGCCAGCAAAACAGGTAAATCAGGAGGAATCATAAGACAGAGACAACAATTATTATTATCATTATTTTTCTTCTGCCCCCAAAACATTTAATATAATCTAATATAGAAAAAAAATACATAATTTGTAGGGGCAGAATAAAACAACAATGATCAATCTCAAAGACAGAGTGAGTATAAGAATGAAGATAAGCCTAAAAAAGGACAGCAGATGATTTCCCAAGAAGTATAAAGAAATAGATGATATCTGTGCAGCCAGAGAGAGATAGGTTAGTCTGTTGCCATAGCGCTAATCAAGACGTTATAAATATAGCCACAAGCTCAGATCACACACAAGCTCAAAAGAAGAACTTCCTCCCCTGTAATTTGGATAATGTTCCAGAATAACAAAGGGATGCCACTTTCTGAAGGGAACTTGATCACACATCCTTAATAACAACCTTCGTTTTGATAGTGCCTCCAGCAATTTGATGGGTGTGTTGCTTTTAAAATTGCCCATTTTCCCCCCATTTAACATGAAACCATGCGGGCATTATCTACAAAGTGAAAGAGGTGAGAAGCAGTGGGCAACGAGCAGGACGAGAGAGAGAGAGAGAGAGAGAGAGAGAGAGAGAGAGAGAGAGAGAGAGAGAGAGAGAGAGAGAGAGAGAGAGAGAGAGAGAGCGAGAGCGAGAGAGAGAGAGAGAGAGATTGTGATGACTACCTTGAGGTTGGACGCCAGGCTGATTATGGACAGGTGGCGGAGTTTGTTCCTCTGCGCTGGTGTCAACTCAGGAAGAGACGCAGCCCTCTCTGGCAGCGTACAGAGGAGAGCAAGTGAGGGGTGATGAGTAGTGGATAGATGTGGAGAGATAAAGAGATTGTGTCAAACCCTCCGGGGGGGGGGATAATGCAAGTCATGCAGGTGTGCATGTGGTTAGTGTGTGTAGGGTAAGTGTGCATGTGGTTAGTGTGTGTAGGGTAAGTGTGTGTGTGTGTGTGTGTGTGTGTGTGTGTGTGTGTGTGTGTGTGTGTGTGTGTGTGTGTGTGTGTGTGTGTGTGTGTGTGTGTGTGTGTGTGTGTGTGTGTGTGTGTGTCCTGTGCTGCCATGGAGACTGGTCTCGCACCCAGCTCTAACTCCATTACACCTCTATCTTTTCGCTCCCTTTTTTCCTAAATGCTTTTCCCAGGATAGTGTAGGTGAAATTAATAATATGGGATAAGTTATTTATGAGTCATTATTATTTCTTCCTATTAGTTTATGCTGTGCCAAAATCTCATTCAAATTATATTCAATTCATATGCCACCTTGGTAACGCAGCCATGGTGGCATCCTCGTTAGCGCTCAACTGACTCGCCAGATGTTGGTTGTTGGTATAAGCCTGCCATTTGGCGACTATTTCAGTCAGCATTCTCCTCCCCTTCCGCTATCTGCGTGTTTCACTCTCCCTGCCGCGACGTGAAACAACAACAACAACCTCCAATTCCAGGACTCGCCTCCCCACGTGCAAATGTACCACCAAAACAAGTCCCCCCCTACCCGACACTATTTTGCAAAGGCACCGTCGCTGCATCCTGGGCTTAGCGTCACCCAGGACAGAGCATTTTGCCCCCCCTATACGAGAATGATATTGGGGTCCACTAGATCTTTCTCCACGAAGTGTGGAGATTAGAGCCCGACCGATATGGGATTTTTAAGGCCGATACCGATACAAATATTTGATGATTTAAAAATCCAATATTCCGATATATCGGCCGATATATATATTTAAAAAAGAAATTCCAGAAACACGTAACAAAACATAAACAGATATCCCTAACATTAGTTATATGTAGTTATTTATGAGTCCTCGCTAAAATAATAGGATAATGCAGTGAACACACTTCACTGATGGGTCACACCGCAAGCGACATGAGCAGCAGGGGGCACTGTTGCCGCTGGCTGCCGTCGCCAGGGGGGCGGGGCTTCAAGCAGCACTGCAGACAAGTTTGGTTGCGCCCATTGCAATATCAAGTTTGTAGTAGAGCTATTCGGCAGGCCGGCGTGACAAGCATGTTCAAATAACAATTTACACGTTTCCCCTGTTTATTATTTAGTAATCAAAATAACAGAAATGGAGATAAAGCATTATAAAGTGCAAAACACACTGCTGCCACGGCGCGTCTATGAAACAAGTGCCGCCCTTTGCTGCTTCGCACCGACGCCGCTCATTTGCATAAAGTTAAACTAATTTCAACTCGTCGCGCTGCTCGCTGCCGCCGCGGCGCCGGCCGCTCCTCGTCGGCAGCTCTCATTGAAAATGAAGGACTGCCGGCCGCTTTTGCTGCTCATGTCGCTCGCGGTCGTGGATAACTCGTTCGCTCTGCCCGACTCTGGCTGGATCAGCTGGTTGTAGGGTTTGTGGCGTTATAACTGGTTGAAGGGTGTTTCGTCCGTTTTTCATTATTCATTTATCGGCCATTATAAATGCCGATACCGATAGTTTGGAAAATGCCTAATATCGGCCCGCCGATATATCGGTCGGGCTCTAGTGGAGATAGGTCTGGCTATGCGAGACTAGAACTCAACCAATCAGAAAGCTGGTCACGAGACAGTGGGGAAGACTGTGGTTGTGATTGGATCTGTGGTTCACTTCAGTAGGCTGCCACTTTAGCCTTCTGTGACCAAGGCTCTGCCGGCAGATGCTTGCTAAAAAACTGCTCCATGGCTACCAGTACCCTATTATTTATTTAGACACACCGCCACCACTGCTTTACCTTTGTAGTCACAGTAGGTCCCATAGGCAAAGAGGTTGAGAAGCTGGTACACTGGTGCATGAGGGCCATTCTCTAGCTGTGGTGGAGCAGAATGCGTGGGCAAAAAAATAAGTTGCGAAACCAAAAAACAATCTATAAAACATTGTATCAAATCTATGCACTGTGAGCTTTACAACTTTACAGACAGCTCTGGCTATGACTCACATTAAAGAACAGAGAGATGATGTGAGAGACAGAGAGAGATCATGTGTGAGTGGGAGTGCACGCAAGAGAGAGAGCATGAGTGTGAGTGACGTAGGAATTGGTGTGCACCTCTTTGACATTAGGCAGCTCGAGGACGTCAGAGAAGACGTAGAGGCCTGGGGTCTCCAGCAGAGAGCTGACAGCCTGGGCCAGGGCGGGGCCCGACAGAGACAGGAGATGCTCCACCTCCATCTGAGACCAGAGGGGGAAACAGTGGTCAGAGACTGGACATGTCCAACAGGTTACACACTTTATAAACAGATGGCATAAAGGGTACATGTGTTTGCTAAACCAAACTGAAGTAAAAATGGAGAATTGAATCATCTTGACTGCTTTTTCCAGAGCTCTTTAAATATTGGATATGACTGTGTATACAATGAAATTTTAACATGCATTAACGAACATTAATGCATGCATACAGCAGTCTTCATAGTACCCAGAGTGGAGAGAGTCTGAGAGATTACATCAAATGTAACTTTAGCTGTTTAGCATTTTCAGTTGGCTATTATTCATTTGTGTAAATGGGAGTAGGAAGGATGAAATTTGGAGTTGTTTTTAGCTTACAGGACTAAACATGCCTGATTTAATTAAACCTAAGCTGTTGAACCTACACTATGCAACCTTTTCACTGCAGCCATTGCTTTAGTTAGTCAATCAACCAAGGGACTTTTTCTCAAATTCAATTCAGTCTGTAGCGAAGAAGGCAAGATTGACTACAGTGATGGCTGCAGTGAATAAGTTGAAATATATAGCTTTAGGCTTTAAATAATTTGTGTACATTTTCAATTTCAGATTCCATCATTCGTGACAAAAACATGCATCTAAAATGAGTTCTGTTCCAGTTAACTGAAAATCCAAAATACTGAAAATAAAAAAAGGGAGAAACCAGATAAGTCCAGATGGGACTCACCGCTGGAACTCTGAAATCCTATTATAGATATGAATTAGCTAATGGAATCATCACAAGCACGATAACACATGCCTACATCAACTGAAAATGGCAACTGGGCATTGAAAGTGAGCTTTTAATAGGTTTTTGTGTATTCAATGCAGAGGCCATCACAGTGTCCTTTGGCACAGGGGTCCTGTGGTTTGTTATTCTCCTCTTAAATATATTATAAATGGGCCTGTCCTGCTTTGAGGCCAAAAGTGTGACCCAGTTATATGTCTGTATCTATCCTATCAGATTAGATTTCTGGAAGAAGTAAAGTAAACACAATCAATAACGGGGACACCTGTATTGAAAAAGAAGCATGCCTGCCACAAGATGGCAAGATCAAGATCATCTAAGTCTCTGGAATTGTCATTCGTCCTTTTATCTCCAGTTGGGCAATAATGACTTGATCAACTGCATATAGCATCACTGTAGAAGAATGAGAATGGTCAAACCAATATATATATATATATATATATATATATATATATATATATATATATATATATATATTAGGGGTGTCACGATTTCGATTTTTTATCGAAATCGATCGAAATGACGTCACGATCTCGAGCATCGAAGTCAAAGAGAGGATCGACGATCCCCCCTCCCCCCGTGTGCAAAGCTACGCACACTACGCAAAGTTACGCAAATGACGCAGCACATTGTAGCCGACGCCGCTAGTTACCTATCCTGCAGGTTATGACACGATGGCGAGTGCAGATGAAAGAGGAGACGCGGCACCGGAGCTTGAAGCAGCTCCTGCTTCTCTTAAATCACATGTATGGAAATACTTTGCGTTCCCGGTGAGTTATGTCGACGGCGTTCGCGTTGTTGACAAGAAGACCACAGTGTGTAAGATATGCTATGCGCGTGTACCATACCCGGCCACGGGAAACACTACGAACATGGCAGGACACATTCGCCGGCATCACAAAGATGTAGATTTGACAGCTGGGAAAGCACCATCACTGGTCCAGCCAACTATTCAATCCTCGTTTGCAATAAAACTTCCACAGACCTCAGCTCGCGCAAAAGCTATAACTAGCGCTATAGGGCTATTTATAGCAGCAGACCTGCAGCCTTACTCGGTGGTGGAAAACACGGGATTTAAACATTTAATTAGCGTACTTGAGCCACGCTACAGTATGCCCAGCAGGTCGCATCTTACAACAAAAGTGGTTCCCTCCATGTATGAAGACGTTAGTCCATGACTTTGGACATGACTGTTATATTTTTTATTTATTTTGTTTTATTGCACCTTTATCATTTTAAAAGTAGTTTGCTGTAACCAAAAAAGAGTCACTAGATGGCAGCCAGGCACCTCTGTGACCTCTCATTGTTGTTTGTTTTTGTTGTTGAAAACAAGATTGTTACTTTTATATTGCAAATAAATAATTTAAATTTGACCATTAGTGCCTAATGTGATACATTATGGAAATTGCATCACTTATATGTAGCCCAACTTTTGAAATAAGATTTACTGTACAAAATTTGATGAATAAAACCAATGATCGTAGACTAGACTAGTCTGAAAATGGCATAGGCATCTGTGCTGTAAGAAAAAGAAAAAAATCGAGAATCGAATCGAATCGTGACCCTAAAATCGAAAATCAAATCGAATCGAGGATTTGGAGAATCGTGACACCCCTAATATATATATATATATATATATATCAAAGCCAATACAGATGGTCTTCATAAATTAACTTTGTATAATTTGTGCACACACTGCCCAAAAATAAATCAGTATAATAGTGACAACTAACTAACAAATAACTGTAACACATGACATGGTTGAGAAAATAAACAGTATGAGCAACTAGAAGAAGCACGATTTCAGAGGAAGTTGTGGTGTGTGCAGCTTGCTGAAAATTAAGTAGTGATGTAGTTTTATGGTGGCTGCAAGGGTGTTATATGTTGCTTCTTGAGTGTTTTGGATTATGAATGGTTACTATAGTGTTCTAGGTGGTTTCTATGGTCTTAGGTGGTTGCTAGGGTGTTCTGGTGGTTGTTAGGGTGTTCTAAGTGGTTGCTATGGTGTTCTAGGTGGTTGCTAGGGTGTTCTAGGTGGTTGCTATGGTTATCTAGGTGGTTGCTAGGGTATTCTAGTTGGTTGCCATGGTGTTCTGGGTGGTTGCTAGGATGTTCTAGGTGTTTTTTTCTAATGTTTTTTACCGGTGGTCGCATTTAAAGATGTTGTGCATGTTCTCCACATACACATACATTCAAATCTTGGTTTTCTTGTTTTAAAAGTATAATTCTAAAGTGTAAAAAGTCAGTTTTGAGTCATATTTTGGATAGTAAAGTAGTAAGTAAAGTTAGATTTACTGTTCTAAAAAGTATAAAGTTGTAAAAAGTATGAAGGAGGAGTTATAAAGAATGTATAGCCTAGTGAGAGAGTTGAAAACTGACTTTTAGAGTGAGTGTATTACATTGTCATACTGTCTTGTTTGTGTTTGTCATGGAAAATCTATAACAACATCTAAAAAAGATTTCAATGTGTATGTGAAGAACCTTTATCCATCATAAAAAGTATAAACACAACTGCTTAGAAAATTGATATGAGCAATCAGTGTGAGGAGCTCAGCATTTTGATGTTCAATATGTCTGTGGGGGCTATAGTGCGAGTCGTTTTGTACACTAACAAGTCTAGAACAGAGACAAATCCCATGAGTGTGTATGTGGGAGGTTGAGTCATTCCATACAAGTTTGGATAGTAAGATAGTAGAGTCAGATAAGATAGAGTAAGATAGTAGAGTCAGATAAGATAGAGTAAGATAGTAGAGTCAGATAAGATAGAGTAAGATAGTAGAGTCAGATAAGATAGAGTAAGATAGTAGAGTCAGATAAGATAGAGTAAGATAGTAGAGTCAGATACAATAGAGTAAGATAGTAGAGTCAGATAAGATAGAGTAAGATAGTAGAGTCAGATACGATAGAGTAAGACAGTAGAGTCAGATAAGATAGAGTAAGATAGTAGAGTCAGATACAATAGAGTAAGATAGTAGAGTCAGATAAGATAGAGTAGATAGTAGAGTCAGATAAGATAGAGTAAGATAGTAGAGTCAGATACGATAGAGTAAGACAGTAGATTTAGATAAGATAGAGTAAGATAGTAGAGTCAGATAAGATGGAGTAAGATGAAGTATGAAGGAGCCGAGTAGAGTAAGTATGATAGATATTAGCAGTTGTGCAGCTAAAGCTACACACCTAATAATAAGTATGATAGCTAATAGGAGTTACCCAAAATGAATACCGTATCAAGAGTTATTCAATTTATATGCAAATCATTCAGAATCAAGTAATCGTCCTAAATATGTAAGATACCGAATACGTGAAATGCTTAAATATCAGGACGTCAGCATTTATCATGTTCAATATTGCGATTATCAGGTGTTTTGTAGACCTCACAGTTAGTCAATATGGACACCATTTTGTACATATATTTACAATACAAAGTCGAGTCATTAGCAGCATATTAACCAAACCACCATGTTTAATAAGTTAGCCACCATAGTGACCTAGTAAGTTAACCCACTATTACACACCAATATAAACAACACATCAGCATACACCAGAGGACATTAAGCATGTAATGCTAACACCTTTAGTCAGCTTTGAAAACAATGTGTCATGCTAACAGGCTGGCCATGTAATCATATTAAAACGCCGAAAGGCTTCATGCTAAGCGTTAGCACTAGGCCTCAAGACGATTAACCTCTCCAACGCTTTAAACCACGCGGGGATATTGCACACGAAATATCTAAATAGACTTAGCGGTCAAACTCCTGTATAATAGTCTGTCAACACGGGCCCCAAAGTGTGAATATTACCTCGTTATGTGGCCGTCTGGTTGCTAGCCTCCGCAGATAGCGCCGCTCAGTTGTCAGCGCACGTTTGACAACAAAATAACGTGCTCTGCCATTGGACGAGAACGGGGAAGTAGGCGGGGCACCGCGGGCTGTCACTCAGCGGACGCCAAAGCCCCTAGAAGAGCCTCGAGCCAATAGAGCCACCTCGCGGTGAGGTCCCATTGGTAGAGAGATCCGTCGTGGGTCTGGGAGGCCATGGGGGGCTCCCCCCCCCCTCAGCATATCATTATGCTCTTATATGTGCAATAATGCAAGCCCTTACAAACACAAAAAAACCTAACTCAAATGCATTTACCTTCAATTACCTTCATATTATTCTCATTTTTTTAAGGCAACATTTCCAATTAATTGCATTTGAATTCATAGCTTTATACCTAGTAAGTTCACTTTTGGACATACAGTGAAAATACTTCAATATTCTAGCTATGTGATAGCTATATGTAAACCACATATAGTTCACATATAGCTCTGCCACGTTTCTCACATTTATCTTAAATGACAGTTTTAAACAAATAACTTTGAACGTTCTAGACATTGCAATTCATTTACAACTCAGTGGGTCCATTGGGCAGACGCGTTTGTAGATGTGTTCACATTTCACAGGGAGCATGGCACCATGTCCCCTCCATGGTCTACCCCAGACGGGTGGTTATTGGGCTCTGAGTATCTGTTGAAATGCATTACAGCAATAATGAGATGAATATCTTAGTTTGTTTTCACAATGTGCTTTGGTTGCATTTAAACTGAGCAGCACTATAAACTGTGTTATTTTAGATTAGACACCGAAACTGGATGTGTGCTTGAAGCTAGCAATATATTAGAAATGTATAATATATCTTTGAAGAGACATTACATTGTAAATGACACGGCCATACACTTTTATGGTTATTGGCTTTTAGAATTTGAAGCCAATAGGTATTGTTGTATTTTGGATTTAATGAATAATACTTTTTTGCAGCGTTGTATTGTCTACCCATTTCCATTCCCCTTCTGTCTCGATGTCTAACAAGCCAGAAATGGTCATAAAATCTTCCAATCTTCTTGGATTCTTTTTCCAGAGCATCCTAAATGATAATGCAAATGGGTTTGTATACAAAAATGAACATATACATACATGTATAAACAGGTGTCATAAATATCTATAGGCTATACCCAAAGTGGACATGTATGAGTAGACACAACTGTAACTGTAATGAACTCCTAATGAACTAAAAACAGTTGGCCAAATACTTTTTTTTCTCTGAAAGATTCATCTGGGTAAACTATTTGCACACACACACACACACACACACACACACACACACACACACACACACACACACACACACACACACACACACACACACACACACACACACACACACACACACACACACACACACACACACACATTCAGCAGCTGCCCACTATATCAAGCAACCTCTCAGGACACCAGTGACCATACTACCCAGAGACAACCAGTGGCCATACTACCCACAGACAACCAGTGGCCACACTACCCAGAGACAACCAGTGGCCACACTACCCATACTACCCACAGACAACCAGTGGCCACACTACCCAGAGACAACCAGTGGCCATACTACCCAGAGACAACCAGTGACCATACTACCCAGAGACAACCAGTGACCATACTACCCAGAGACAACCAGTGACTATACTACCCATACTACCCAGAGACAACCAGTGACCATACTACCCAGAGACAACCAGTGACTATACTACCCATACTACCCACAGACAACCAGTGACCATACTACCCAGAGACAACCAGTGACTATACTACCCATACTACCCAGAGACAACCAGTGACCATACTACCCAGAGACAACCAGTGGCCATACTACCCACAGACAACCAGTGACCATACTACCCAGAGACAACCAGTGACCATACTACCCAGAGACAACCAGTGACCATACTACCCAGAGACAACCAGTGACTATACTACCCATACTACCCAGAGACAACCAGTGACCATACTACCCAGAGACAACCAGTGACTATACTACCCATACTACCCACAGACAACCAGTGACCATACTACCCAGAGACAACCAGTGGCCATACTACCCACAGACAACCAGTGACCATACTACCCAGAGACAACCAGTGGCCATACTACCCACAGACAACCAGTGACCATACTACCCAGAGACAACCAGTGACCATGCTACCCACAGACAACCAGTGACCATGCTACCCACAGACAACCAGTGACCATACTACCCAGAGACAACCAGTGGCCATACTACCCAGAGACAACCAGTGACCATACTACCCACAGACAACCAGTGGCCATACTACCCACAGACAACCAGTGGCCATACTACCCAGAGACAACCAGTGGCCACACTACCCAGAGACAACCAGTTGCCACACTACCCAGAGACAACCAGTGACCATACTACCCAGAGACAACCAGTGACCATACTACCCACAGACAACCAGTGGCCATACTACCCAGAGACAACCAGTGGCCATACTACCCAGAGACAACCAGTGACCATACTACCCAGAGACAACCAGTGACCATACTACCCAGAGACAACCAGTGACCATACTACCCAGAGACAACCAGTGACTATACTACCCATACTACCCAGAGACAACCAGTGACCATACTACCCAGAGACAACCAGTGACTATACTACCCATACTACCCACAGACAACCAGTGACCATACTACCCAGAGACAACCAGTGGCCATACTACCCACAGACAACCAGTGACCATACTACCCAGAGACAACCAGTGGCCATACTACCCACAGACAACCAGTGACCATACTACCCAGAGACAACCAGTGACCATACTACCCACAGACAACCAGTGACCATACTACCCAGAGACAACCAGTGGCCATACTACCCAGAGACAACCAGTGACCATACTACCCACAGACAACCAGTGGCCATACTACCCACAGACAACCAGTGGCCATACTACCCAGAGACAACCAGTGGCCACACTACCCAGAGACAACCAGTGGCCACACTACCCAGAGACAACCAGTGACCATACTACCCAGAGACAACCAGTGACCATACTACCCAGAGACAACCAGTGACCATACTACCCACAGACAACCAGTGGCC
Organism: Merluccius polli; assembly: GCA_030340625.1. Taxonomy (NCBI): domain Eukaryota; kingdom Metazoa; phylum Chordata; class Actinopteri; order Gadiformes; family Merlucciidae; genus Merluccius; species Merluccius polli. The sequence goes on from JAOPHQ010004878.1 coordinate 16,281, forward strand.
ATACTACCCAGAGACAACCAGTGGCCATACTACCCAGAGACAACCAGTGACCATACTACCCAGAGACAACCAGTGACCATACTACCCAGAGACAACCAGTGGCCATACTACTCACAGACAACCAGTGGCCACACTACCCAGAGACAACCAGTGGCCATACTACCCACAGACCACCAGTGACCATACTACCCACAGACAACCAGTGACCATACTACCCACAGACAACCAGTGACCATACTACCCAGAGACAACCAGTGACTATACTACCCATACTACCCACAGACAACCAGTGACCATACTACCCAGAGACAACCAGTGGCCATACTACCCACAGACAACCAGTGGCCATACTACCCACAGACAACCAGTGACCATACTACCCAGAGACAACCAGTGACCATACTACCCACAGACAACCAGTGGCCATACTACCCAGAGACAACCAGTGACCATACTACCCAGAGACAACCAGTGACTATACTACCCATACTACCCAGAGACAACCAGTGACCATACTACCCAGAGACAACCAGTGACCATACTACCCAGAGACAACCAGTGACTATACTACCCATACTACCCAGAGACAACCAGTGACCATACTACCCAGAGACAACCAGTGGCCATACTACCCACAGACAACCAGTGACCATACTACCCAGAGACAACCAGTGACCATACTACCCACAGACAACCAGTGGCCATACTACCCACAGACAACCAGTGGCCATACTACCCAGAGACAACCAGTGGCCACACTACCCAGAGACAACCAGTGGCCACACTACCCAGAGACAACCAGTGACCATACTACCCAGAGACAACCAGTGACCATACTACCCAGAGACAACCAGTGACTATACTACCCATACTACCCAGAGACAACCAGTGACCATACTACCCAGAGACAACCAGTGGCCATACTACCCACAGACAACCAGTGACCATACTACCCAGAGACAACCAGTGACCATACTACCCACAGACAACCAGTGGCCATACTACCCACAGACAACCAGTGGCCATACTACCCAGAGACAACCAGTGGCCACACTACCCAGAGACAACCAGTGGCCACACTACCCAGAGACAACCAGTGACCATACTACCCAGAGACAACCAGTGACCATACTACCCAGAGACAACCAGTGACCATACTACCCACAGACAACCAGTGGCCATACTACCCAGAGACAACCAGTGGCCATACTACCCAGAGACAACCAGTGACCATACTACCCAGAGACAACCAGTGACCATACTACCCAGAGACAACCAGTGACTATACTACCCATACTACCCAGAGACAACCAGTGACCATACTACCCAGAGACAACCAGTGACCATACTACCTAGAGACAACCAGTGACTATACTACCCATACTACCCAGAGACAACCAGTGACCGTACTAGCCCAGAGACAACCAGTGACTATACTACCCATACTACCCAGAGACAACCAGTGGCCATACTACCCAGAGACAACCAGTGACTATACTACCCATACTACACAACCAGTGACCGTACTAGCCCAGAGACAACCAGTGACTATACTACCCATACTACCCAGAGATAACCAGTGACCATACTACCCAGAGACAACCAGTGACTATACTACCCATACTACCCAGAGACAACCAGTGGCCATACTACCCAGAGACAACCAGTGACTATACTACCCATACTACCCAGAGACAACCAGTGACCGTACTAGCCCAGAGACAACCAGTGACTATACTATCCATACTACCCAGAGATAACCAGTGACCGTACTACACATTAGTTTCCATTAATTTAGTGATATCTGGTGATTTTCATAATGTGAAGATGAGTCGTTCGTACAAATGGACATAGATGCAAACCTCCTCCAGTAGTCTTGCATAAATTAACCGGGAAAACGTAGCAGGAACACACATGTTCCTTATCTTGGTTTTGGGTGTCCTTGGGTACCTGTTGCTGAGCAGAGGTCTGGCCCATTCTGTTTTGTTCCTCCTCGCTCAGCTTGGTGTAACGTCTCTGCAATGAGCTCAGCTTCAAGGGCAGCTGAGCAGCAGAGTCCTGGGGCGTCCCCAGTGTCAAAAGGCTAAACACTGATAGAGAGAGGGAGAGAGGGAGAGAGAGAGGGAGAGAGAGATTACTTTATTTTACTTTCAGTGCTTTGGCAATATAAATGTACCTTTCCCATGCCAATAAAGCCCTTTGAATCTGAATCCGAGAGAGAGAGAGAGAGAGAGAGAGCAAAAAATAAAGAGAGGAATAGAGAGGGGGGAGTGGGTAGAGAGAGGAGAGGACAGGCAGAGAGAGTGTTTGTTGCGTTCGCTCTTCGTCTCGCTGAGTGCAGCTCTTCAGATCCGAGCATCCCTGCATGATGTAATCATTGTTGGAACACCGCCAACAGATCTGAATCATCCTCAGCTTATACTTAATCTGCCATTGGTTTCAAATATAGAGATATATACAATATACAGAATGATTTTGGTAATTGCAATGTATTTAAATATGTACAGTCAATCTCATCCACTCCATGGATGTGTTTCAGCTCCTTTGATGGAGAACATTGCAGTGAAATGTTCAATGCACCTTCAGAGGAAAGTTATGGGTCACGTCTTGTTGTTGGATGCTCACATCATGTTCACATCCTTCTCTTTGGGAGTGTGTGTGTGTGTGTGTGTGTGTGGCCGCACGTGTGTGTGTGTGTGTGTGTGTGTGTGTGTGTGTGTATGAGATGGAGAAGGAAATATCAGGACAGCCCCAGTGGTGTGTGTGTGTGTTTGTGAGTGTGTTAAATTTGAGCCTCTTCCACAACATGTTGTTAGACTTGGCAGCTACAGACGCTGGGTCCTGCAGGAGAAATAATTCACAATTATAGCATTTTGGGCTCCTTCTGTTCCATGACCCCCACTGGACAAGGGAACGTGTTTCCTTGTATTGTTATTGCCAATTAGGTGTCCACAGCTGCACAGCATAAAGACAGGTAAGTTTAACTGGGAAATTGAGTGAAAGTGTGTACAGACAACCTGCTGGGCAGATGGACAGAAAGACAAATGAACACAGAGACAAGCAGGCAGACGGATGTACACACAAAGGGACACACAGCAGACTGTAACAGAGAGTTCACTTGCAGAGAACAGTCAGAGCAGTGTTGGCACAGACGGAGGGCAGCGGACCAATTAGCATGAGAAACACCACTGGACTCCTCCAACACACAATGTCCGGTTTGAGTCTCACACAGCCTGTTAAGAAACAATACAGACCAGTCTACAGAGTGATACTGATTCATTCACCATGCGATCTTCCTATCTATAAAGTAATGGAGACAGAGGTGGAAAATATGATAGTGTATATTTAGCAGTTTAGGTAGCAATTGGCTAATTCTACTTCTACTTTAACTTCATGTTACAGTCCTATCACACATACCATCACACACACACACGCACAACCTCACACACACACACACACACACACACACATGCATGCACATGCATGCACATGCACACACACACGCACATGCATGCACACAAACACACACACACACACACACACACACACACACACACACACGAGTACAACAACTGTGCTGAAAGAGCTCATGGGTAGTCACTCCCACCGGTGAGATTTACATAGGAAATGATTTAAAAGACTGTTTTCTGTAGTCACATCTAGTTTCTTCTGTTAATCCACACTTGTTGAGCCTACTTTAGCTTGTTGCTTCCCTGTGGTGCGTGTCTGTCTGTATCACTGCCAACTTTAGGAGTATTATTGCACAAACTGCATTTTTAGCGTGGTTGTCTGAATCTAGGAAGTTGGCAGTGTGTAGGTGTAAGACAGACAGGAAGGTGAATTAAAAGAAAAATGTAAGAAAATAAAATGTGGCATTCCCTACATGAACAGAATAGTAAATCAGGAATCCAGATTGGAGCATTGAGAGAGAGATGTAGAGACATGAGACAGACAGAGAGAGAGAGAGAGAACATATGAGACAAACAGACAGACAGACAGACAGACAGACAGACAGATAGATAGATAGATAGATAGATAGATAGATAGATAGATACATAGATAGATAGAGAGTGACAAAAAGAAAGAAAGAAATGATAAAGAAAAGGGCCAAAAAAGAAAGGGGGAAGGGGGCTATAAAACCTGCATGAAATAAACCCTCACCAAAAGAAAATAATGGCTGTAGGCTGTGACAAAAAAATCATCATAAGCAATCATACAGAAAATAACTTCATAAAATGTCCAGAGTGTAAAAACAGAAGAGATGACTCTTGATGTTTCTTGGAATGATAACACGGTAATGAGTTTCATGTGATTTTTCTCTTTCCACTCTCTCTCTCTTTGGTTCCACTGCTGTATATCTGTGCAGTCTGTACTTTATGAGACACTGTCTTCCAACAGAAATATGTGAGGCCACCTCGGACCCCTGGGCCCTTGGATGCCGACAGGCATATTCAGGGAACCACAGATTTTCTTCAGTATTCAAATGCCAGATGAATTCATGCAGCCACCTTTGCAGATTTACTTTATAGAGGCCTAAAATGTGAAAAAAGCAGCAAGATAAAGATCATTTGGTATTCAATGAAAATGGGAACATAGTACTTACATCAAGATATCTGAAAGCTTCAAGGAAAATCCCATGTATAATTTTAAAGTACAACTGTGAAGCAAGATTGTCATGAAATAAGAAAACCCCCCAATAAAATAGCAAAGCTACATGACAGCGATGCTGTCTGCATAAAATTGTCATCTAAAAAGCTATTTGAAATAGTTCACCTGGCAGAAATTCAGTTGGGTAACATATCCTCTTGAGCAAGTATCTCCCACCAGATCAGGTTCTGGAGGATCCCTTTAGTTTGGGGCTGACATATCAAATCACAGACATAAGGAGCACATCAAACAGAAAAGCAGACAAGAAATAGTGGCTTGAGAATTTAATAATAGAAAGTCATTAAAGTGAAATCCACATTGAGTCTTCTTCACGCAAGTTTCTCGCAATCAATTATTGACTATTAAGCAGACACTTTCAAACTTTCTTAGTGTTTTGTTTTTTTTAGATTACATTAAAGGGGGGAGATGGGGGGTTCTTCATTTTGCTCAAAGATGCCTTGGTAGACTGTGAGCATAGGAGCTCAAACCCAGAACCCTTCTGCTATGAGTCACACACCCGAACCACAAGACCACCCTGCCCCTTACTAGACTATCCTGCCTAAATACAATGCCGCTATGGACCCAGAAAATGAAACTCACTTTTCACAATGGCACACAATCTATGCATGTCTCAGTGCCCTCCTCTTCCTCGCCTATAGCAGACAGAGACAGGAAAGACAGGGCAGTAGGGGAGATAATACTCAGCATCAAATTGCGTTCTGAGAAAACGGATCACACTATTGAAATAGGGAAAGGAGGGCTTAATAACAGTCTTTACTGTGGGTTGAGGATCGTGGTGAGGAGAAGGAGGTATCAAAATGGCTATAGATAAAGAAATGGCCACCAGGAGACAAATACTCATCAGTGTACTCTCCTTGAACAAAACAAGAGAGAGACAGAGAGAGAGAGCGAGTGAGAGAGAGACAGAGAGAGAGAGAGAGAGAGAGAGAGACAGAGAGAGAGACAGACAGAGAGACAGACAGCGACAGAGACAGACAGAGACAGAGCGAAAGTGAGTTAAAAAGAGATTAAAAAGTGTTGAGAAGCATGACAGTTGAACGGGGATCGCACTCACATGAGATGTTTATGGAATAATGTAGATTGTTTTAAACTGAGAAAACTCTTCAACTCTTGACCCTCGAAGGGTCAAGCTCTCACTACTAGGTGACACAGACACTCGATTCCCTGTTGCCCTGCTCATTTTCTGTGCTCACCAATCTTCAGGGCTGTTTCAGCCCATGTCAGCTTTGATTTGTTTTGCCATAACTCACACCTCCTCCTCCTCCCCCCTCCTTCGGCTGCTCCAAGGACGGTGAGATGGGCAGGGTGAGGGGCGGGTGGCAGATCGGAAAGAGATGATTGGGGTGGTGCCACCCATTTCACTTCCAGGTCAGAGGTCAAGGTGTGGTCGAGGATGCAACTCACGTTGAATTGTTGACCAGAGATTACTTCTGCACCTACAAAGCAAAGAAGTGAAGCATAAAAGAAAATATGTTCTTATGACCATTTGTGGTTATTGCAAACATTATTACAGCAGAAAAAGCATCCAAACATTTCATCAATTCTACTGTTTTGCAGTTAGAAACGCTGCATTGTAAGTGTTTCAAATGACTCTTTCCCTTATCTGTTGTCAAACAAAGTGCCTTTGAGATCAAACGAGAACTGTTAAACAATTTAAGAACGGCAGCTGAACCTTACTCTGTCCTCCCTCGTAATCACGCCATCCCCATAGCCTTCTCCTGTACCTATAAATGCATCGTCTGGCGATTTTTATGGTTACATAATAAAGGACAAGTTAAAAAATAAATAATTGAAACAGCGAAATATTACAACAATAAACCCTGACAACGCCACAAATTCAATTTCAATTTAATTAGGCTGCAATGCTCTCTAGGCCGAACATCGCCTCCATATTGCCCATTAACGCAAGTGGAGCCTGGTGAAGCAGCCACTGAATTAGACTGAGTGTGGCACCAGGGACTACACCTCCCAAACAGAGACATGACAACTTCTGAACAGAAGTTTAAAGGTGGCCAAGAGATGATCATTTCGCTGCTTTGCTCTGAATGACAATTAGAAATGGGGCTGGGGAACAAGAGATAAAACACACCTATAAAACCATCCTTAGCACACACAGAGGACCATCTTGGAAGAACAGGAAATGAAAAGGGATCTGTCTACTTCCCTGGGGTTTCGGTGGTTTTAACGGGTCCCAGTGTAAAGTTGACAGTGCACAACGGAGCGACTGACTTTGCACCTCCACACGCTCGCTCCTCTGCAGCGTCACCCGGTCTTTAAATGCCAGGGCGCAGTTGTACTCCCACTCTGTCCTCCTCGGTCACCTCAGCATTTTTTTTCTTAAGATTGGACTTAAGAAGAAAGTTAAGAAAAATTGCTATTAACCAAAAGATATCTTAAGTATGGTTGTATCTTTCTTCTTAGAACATTTCTTATGAAAAAACAAACTAAAATTCTTCCTTTAAGATGACAGTTCGCTTTAAAGCTGTCACATTAACAAGTTATGCCCAAAAGTGAGACTATTTCAAAAAAGTTCCTAAGAATGGAATAAAATAACTTCTTAAGAAATAAATGTAAGAAGTTATTGAATGGAATTAAATTAAATTAATTTCTTGAATGAAATGAATGGTTCTTAGGAGACTATGGAGGAATTACAGTTCAGAACCTCTTAGGAACTTCGTAGATTTTCTTCTTAGGAAACGTCTGCAGAATAATCTTAAGATACTTGAGTGAATTTGGCCCCTGGATCCCCCACAGACAAAGGTCTTTCTTCAGGACGTCCGATGGGCAAAACCCTCACACCTCTCTGGTTCTCCACTGTCCAGCTCCACGGAGGTCAGGCTGGAGGTATAGCCAGCCTCCTCACTTCATTTACACTGGAGAAAGGTCTGGCTGAACTCACTAACATTCTGGTATAGGGGAAAAAACCCGCTCCATCTTGTTTGTATTTCTTTAACCAATCACAATCGTCTTGGCCGGCGCTAAGCCCAGGATGCAGCGATGGTGCCCTTGCAAAATACTGTTGGGGGGGGGACTTGTTTTGGTCATTTTTAGTGTGTAGGTTGCTAGATCCAGGTTGTTGTTTCACGTAGCGAGGGGGACTTTAAAAAACAGTAACACGCAGACGGAGGAAGGGGGAGGAGTATGAGGTATAAGCCCGCCCAGAGCCTGCAATTGGGCGACTATTTCAGTCGCCCAAAGGCAGGCTTGGACGGGCTTAATACCGACAACCTACATTCAGTAAGCCAGACTGGGCTGGAGGTGAAGCTACAGTGTCTTCCCCGTGAGCCGGTCTCCATCGTGTCCTCCCAGGAGAGGGAAGGAGGGAAGGAGGGATGGAGCAGGGGATGTGAAGAGGGGAGGTCACCGATGTGAAGTGCAGTTGTGGAAGCCCAGGGGAGAGGTCTAAGCAGAGGAGAGATAAGAGGAGAAGGTTGTAAGTTAGTGTGATGTGATGTATGACACCACACATTTATCAACATATATTTATTTATATATACATGTGGGGATATTTATTCATTTATGAAAATGTATGCGTAGTGTGTGCGTGGTTCATATCTAGTTTAAGTAGCCTCACCTGGCCCGAGTCAGACTGATTAGACTCTGGGGCACTTGTGGTGCTTTGGAGTAATCGAGACACAGGATGAATCAGCTATCACCACACACACACACACACACACACACACACACACACAAGAGAGAAAGAGAGCTCGGACATGTTAGTGTTTAACACCTGCTCTGGCTGTAACAGTCTGCCAACTCTCTAATGAATTTGTACACAATTTGTACAACATGTACCTGTCGCCTGTGTGTCGGAGGAGCCCAGCAAAGCCACCTAGGTGGCGTGTGGCAGGGTCTACTGCACACTCTTGTGTTCCTGTGTAAAAACACACAAACACAAACACACACACACACACACACACGCGCGCGCGCATATAGAGATAACGAAAGACAGGAGCAGCACACACTCCCTCATTCACTCTGACTCACACACAACAGTAACAGACATTTCCGCGTATGTCTCTCTGCCATCACTTGTCACGACACATGTCTACTCTCCATGGGTGCTGGGGTCCCCTGCCAGAATCTCTTTCTTGGGGCCCAGCCAGTGTATCTGTGGCAGCGGTCCACTGCGAGGCCCCTGAAACGTGCAGGACAGAGATAAGGAGACGAGGGCCCGGGGACAAGCTAACTGATGGACAGAACAAAATAAAATGAGTAATAGTAATGAACTTTATTTCCCACTTTCCAGCATTTTACCTTTCAAAATAAGCAACAGTAATAGAAAATGATAGAGTTTACGGTTCATCATTTTTTGTAATTTTGAATTTTTAAGCTAATGTTGGAACACATTGATATTTTGCTAAGATTACTTTGATTGGATTTGTGATCACAAATTGAAAGTTGCCTGCTGTCTGTCTGCCCTTAGCTGTGTTCAAATGTAGTGATGGAAATGGTATTCAGCCTCTGGAAGTCTTCTGATTGGACGTCCTTGATGAGTGGGAGTAATCAGCTGCAGCCAATGACAGCCAGCCTTTCAGCGTGTCTGCACTGCGAGAATTCAATTATTAATAAATGCCCATATAAATTAATCAGCATTATTCATCATGTAATTCAGTTCATCTTTGCTTTCATGTATTTCGATGCAAAAAAAAAGGACCAAAAACGAATGCCCTCCATCTTGGAAACGCAGTTTATTGAACATTGTGTGTCAGCAGCAGCGGCGACTCCTTCTCTAAGAGCTGTTGTTGACGTGGTTGACAGGTAGACACAGGTGCAGAACAGATACATGTAATGACCTCGTAGGATGACATCATGAGTGTGGCGGTACTTGTTGCTGTTGAGCTCCGCACAGCTGTGAAGATGATGATGATGATGATGATGATGATGATGATGATGATGATGATGATGATGATGATGATGATGATGATGAGAGGGGATGGAGATGTTCATTTTTGGTCAAACTTTTGGAAAAAAAAGTTATGTTATAAAGGGAAACATTATTATTAATCAGACATTCATGTATTGGAAAATGTTGATAAGAACATCAATAAGACAATGTGAACAAATAAATAAATACAATTTATTCAAAGCTACGATTACGAAATGTATAATTTATTCATATTTCGTCTCTGAAGCGTACAGACGTGCAAAGAGCCGCTGCTTCACGCTAAAGGACTGAGACTGGCCAGAAAAAGGAAGGGTCTCGGATTCAGAGAGATTTTATAAAAATACAAGAGCCAAGAATCAGAGGGAACAGTAGAGAGAGAGAGAGACAGAGACAGACAGAGAGAGAGAGAGAGAGAGAGAGAGAGAGAGAGAGAGAGAGAGAGAATGCAATGTACAGTTGCGGTTCCCTATTTACTAAATTATATGTTCATATCCTATTCTTTATCTCTTCCCCGCTCCTCTTTGCACTCCTTCATGGGGGACACATACAAGTACTTGTGCTCTTATGGCAATCCGTTTTAACATTTAATCAATAGCAACTGTAGATATCAACAATTGCTTTTTGACTAGTTAGAATTCCAAGCCAACATATCCATAATGTAATTTTGACTAGTAGCAATTCTAATCAGATCTAATTAGAAGATATCTACAATTAATTTCTTACTAGTCAAAATGTTAATTCTTGATATCAACAATTAATTTCTTACTAGTGGAAATATTAATTGCCGATATCTGTAACTTAATTACAACTAGTCCACTTTTACCATTGACTTCTATTCAAACTCAATTACAGATATCTATAATTCAATTTTGACGTGTTATAATTCGAAAGTCGAGATATCCATGATGTAATTTTGACTAGTTACAATTCTAATTAATGATATCTACAACTCAATTCTCACTAGTCAAAATGTAATTACTGGTATCAACAATTCAATTCTCACTAGTAGAAATGTCAATTGTTGATAGCAACAATTCAATTATTACTAGTGCCGATGTTCATTGTATATATCTACAATTGTTCTTACATTACAGATATTATAAATGGAATTGAAGATATCTAAAATTAAATTCTGACCAGTCAAAATTAAATTATTGATATATCGGCTTGGAATTGTAAGAATGTCATTACAGGTGTCTGGAATTGCATTTCAGATATCTGAAATATATAAGTAACCAGTGAAAATTATATCCGAAATGAATATAGTAATTTGGGCGACGATAACGACAAGCAGGATGAGAAGAACAAACCATGGAGAAAGAAAGACTTTTGTTGTGATGTTTTTCTCTGCTGCCTATTGGGATGGACTCATCCATCTTTCCTCCAACCCTGGAAGCTTACGGACGTCGGAGAAACAAAGTGACCAAGACAGTGAGTACTGTTTGAAATCACAATGCTTCTCATTTATTCAGGTTGTTGGCACATATTTGTACAGTATCATCAACAAGTGGTATGCGGCCCGCCAAGGCCCGGTCCAGAATCACATGCTCAGCAACCACAAGACGACAGTGTCTGAGTATTTGGAGAAGCAGAAGAATGTCGCTGAGTAAGGTGAAGCAGGTACAAGTTTACACAGTAGTTCACATTTACTGTTTGGGGGAAGAGTGTTGTGATGTTCTTTGAGGAAGAAGGCCGCCGACACAGGATCGCTTTTAACTCACTTTATTTGATTAGCTTTAGGTCTATTATCTATGAAGCAAAAGGAGAGGTATTGTATTGTTCACGCGTGGAGCGACTCTTAGCTGGATATCTAATCGATACGCTGCCTGTAGAGTTTCTGCCCTCCCCTGCTTGTGTGCGCTCGATAGTACCTGGGCAGGCGTGGCCTATATGACGTGTAATATGCTCTGATTGGCTAGTGTTGAGCGCCCGCCTCCAGGTATATTATGTATGCTGCCATCTGGTGGCCAGGTACGGTTAATACAGCTTATGTATTTGTTCCTGTTCCCTAGTGGCTATGTGAGGATATTACAGCCTGTTGATACATGTGCTGTTATTTATTCGTAACAAGAGACATTACACCTTGGGCTGGAGAAACCTTACAGGCGTCTGAAGGATAACAGATAAGATGGTCGCTCTGCCCTCATGTAGTCTTCATGTAAACATGAAGAATTGGTATACAGTGAAATGGACAGTTACCAACACACAAATATAATAAAGCATAATACCAAGTTCATATTGATATACACAACTCCTAACAACTTTCTAATACTGAGACCGCATACACCTTGATTATATGTCGTTCAATGGCAAAACATTTCCGTTGGATTTTATTAATCACCTGCTTCACCATGTTCAACTTCTTCCACTCTGAAACTAATTAATGGCGCCAGTTGCCATGCCAACATTTGTTGAATATTCATGAGGTAGACATTTAAAAGTCGACCAATGGCTTTGTGGTAATGCAATTGTTGATATCTGAAACGGGAAGTTACTTTCTAGTCACAATCCTTTTTCAACATGTGGAAATTCAATTGTAGATATCTATAATCAGGGTTCGAAATGGCGACACGCCCGCACGCCCGGGTCTAGTAACTTTCCTATCGGGCTAGTAACTCTGTGCACTTGCCAGCCCGTGTGTCTGGCAACTTTACAACCCCTTTGCACGGAGCGTCTTTTACAAGCATTGCGGCCGTCATCGCAAACCTATTTTTGCTATTGTAAACCTCTCTTGCACAGCCTCTGCTCATTTCCACCGGGGACGTGAGCGTCGCGGCTGCGTCGCGGTCACCGCTGCTGATCGCTGCCAGTCAATGAGAGCATTTCCACCGGGCGCGCTGCGGAACGTCTCAGCTGCGTCCCAGGAGCGGCGCAGCCGCAGCGCTATCTTTACGTAGCGTTCTGTTTTTGACGCGAGCCGCTGCTGAACCGCGTCAATTTAAACCCATTTACCCTCCCGATCGAACACGGTCACAAATCGTTGTCGTTTTTAACTAACTTTGTCTATAGACTACAGCACAACACATTAGGACATAACAACAATAAACACAATTAGACCCGACAAAAAAAGAAAACATTTAGGCTACTATATAGCCTACCAACTCATGGTAGAAGCACACAAATCTAAAACGACCAAATCAACATCAAATCAAGTTCTGACAGACAAAGCAACTGCAAGTCAACTTCGGAAAGGCAAAGTAACCTTTTATTTGTTTGTTCTATATTGACATCCACAAATGATCGCGTGGTCTCCTGATTCTCGCGTGGTCTTGTAGTTCTCGCGTGATCTCGCGAATCCAGCCGCCTCGCAGCGCTATGCGCCCGGTGGGGATTGACGCCGGGCGCCGTGCGTGTGTGAGTGTGAGTGAGTGTGTGTGACAGAGAGTGTGTTTGTGAGTGAGTGAGTGAAAGTTAGCCTATACTGATAAAACAATCATGCCTAAAATATCTGAAAACACACATAAAAAATAACAATAATAATGTCCATGATGAAATTCTATCTTTTCTGAGCTGAAAGTCCACCAAATGGCTTCTTTTTTATCTTTATTCTGAAAATTGTGATGTGTGATGTGAAAACGTGATGCACGTGCCTACGACACACATTGATTTGCTTGGTCTAGTAACTTTACACCAGGGCTAGTAACTTTTTAAAGTTACTAGCCCTGTGGTCTAGCTCCTATTTTGGCCGAATTTCAGACACTGCTATAATCATTATTCTTACTAGTGAAAAAGGAATTACTGAAACATGTAATTAAATTAAAGATATCTGTAAATCAGTTTTGACAAGTCGAAATTAAATTTTTACTAGGGATGTCCGATATTGGCTTTTTTACCGATAACCGATATTGTTCAACTCTTAATTTCCGATAGCCTACCGATATCAACTGATACCGATACCGATATATGCGGCCACGTGAAACCTCCGCTTTACACTCATTGCAAACTGCAATAGGCTTTATGCCGAGCGGAAGTGTGGATTAATAAATAAAAACAAAACAGCGAGCTAGCGTGTGTGTCCGGGAGAGGGCTACTCTCCTTGGACACATTACTCTGAAGCCCCGGCGACGGTCTGGAAGTGCGGATTAAAAAAAATAAAAAAATAAATAAAACAGCGGTAAAAGCTAGCGTGTGTGTCCGGGAGAGGGCTACTCTCCTCGGACACATTACTCTGAAGCCCCGGTGACGGTCTGGAAGTGTGGATTAATAAATACAATTTTTAAAAAAAAACAGCGGTAAAAGCTAGCGTGTGTGTCCGGGAGAGGGCTGCTCTCCTCGGACACATTACTCTGAAGCCCCGGTGACGGTCTGGAGGTGCGGATTAATAAATAAAATAATGTGAGCGCGGTACAGCGGACCTGAACCGGTTGTGTGTCGCAGAATGCGTTAGTATGTTGCGCTGACCCCTATTTTACTATTCAACGTAGAAACTTTGAAATAATTCCAAACCACTGACATAACTACAGCTACAACTAGCGTCCCGCTACACGGCCGCACACGCCCAGGCTTGTTATTGAGACGGCACGGCGCGTTTGATGATGTCATCAAACCACGTCCTCACTTGAAACATAACAGATGTCTGAAATTATTTCAAAATCGATTTCGGTATCGGTTAAAAAACCGATACCGATATTTTCCGATATTGATTTTTTTATGCCAATATCGGCCGATAATATCGGTGGGCCGATAATATCGGACATCCCTAATTTTTACATGTGAAAGTATATTTGTAACATGTCAAGAGGTACAGATACATCTTAAATAAACATTTTAACTAGTCAAAACTAAATCGCTACTACTGATTAAATGTTAAAACGGCTTGCCGTACCCAAGCAGCATTTGTCAAATGTTTCCTCATTCAGAAAGTAGACCACAAGCTGGGGTAAACTGATAAATAGATTATAAACAACAATACAACGATCAAGGCACACCATGCCTTCTCTGCTCAAGTTGACCTGTCACTCACAAACTCATGACTCACAATCTGAGGAGAAAATAATGAGCTTTGAGCCAAGCCTCAGTCTACGCTGCTTGCAGGATAGGTAAACAGAGTCATGTTTGGAGATTGAATCGTGGTTCTGCCTTGGTAAGCTTGAGGCGAAGCATTAGAGAATCCTCCACCTTGCGCCTTTAATGAACAGCCCACAGCATTGCAAACTGCAAATGGCAGAAATTCAAGCCAGTACACAGCTGTCATGGGAGTTTCTCTGAAGATGAAAATATACATCAAATAAAATAAATAAATAAATAACTCAATAAATAAATAACAAAGAAAAACAATAAAATAATACTAATTAATTGATTGATTCATTCATTAATAAACATGCTTCAGAAATGTGCGGTTGGTAGAAAGCTGCAGTGGTGATAATCTAATAAGAATAAGCAGCAATAGCAATAGCAATAACAGCAATAGAAATATTGACCATGTGAGAAACACATGAAATGAATCTGTGAGCACATCCTTAGTTAACGCAGTAAGTAGATCAGTAACCAGCCTGAAGCCAGTTGTTAATTATCACACTCTTTTTCTGGTGCACAATGGTCTTATTAACCTGCTAACATATGTATCCACTATGGGGATATCACAATGGAGTGCACTGTTATAAGTATTTATAGATGACATTCAACACTTAAACACTATATGTAGTGTAGATTATGCAATTATAGTGTAGATAATACAATATTTGTTGTGCATAATAATACTAATGATACCAATAATACTAATAATACTAATACTAATACTACTACTACTACTACTACTACTACTACTACTACTACTACTACTACTAATAATAATAATAATAATAATAATAATAATAATAAGGTACATCTTATTCATGGTTTGTACCAATTCTCCAAACTGCAAAACTCTCAAATATGTCTGAAGGCATATATATATAAAAACGTTTTTAATTAATTAATGAGCACAGAAAGTTATAATTGTATGATTCTGATTTATGTGCATTCATCAGAGTCAGGGGAGACCAGCTTTGGAATCAACACCATCTTCCAGACATGAATAAAAACAACGTTAAATATTAAACACAAAATATCAGAGAATTTAAAGGTCAAGTTCAGTTTCAGTTTCATTCAGTTTGCAGTGAAGACGATAAAGATCAGCAGACGTAAAAAAACATCTGAGCTTGAACTGTTTGAGATTAAGGTAAAATATACATACATATAACAAGATTCACATTGTACTTTTTAAATGCATTGATTTGAATCACTCACTTTGAATCAATGACTTAAATCAATGACTTAATTAAGCCCAGTCAGACCCAGACTGGAACATGTAGAGAAACATAAACATTAGGTTCATATTGTTATACGTAGTTATTATATAAGTAGAAAGTATGTCAGGTAATACTTAATACTAATAATAGTAATACATGAGGTGGTAGCATCAGAGGTCCAATGTTCTTCTACAACGATCCAAAGGCGCCGGGGGAGCTTCTGGAAACATTAAATGACCTAGTTTAAAGTTATTCTGACTGTGCTGCTAGTGGGGTTGGTGTAGATTCAACTATTGATTAAAACTGAAGTTGAATGAATGACCTCTGGGTTGTTCTCCAGCAACAAAGGTGTGTGTGTGTGTGTGTGTGTGCGTGTGTGCGTGTGTGTGTGTGTGTGTGTGCGTGTGTGTGTGTGTAAGGGGGGGGGGGGGGGGGGGGGGGTATTGTTTATTGTATTCTCCAATTCTTCCAGGGCCTTAACCAACCAATCATAATATAACTGTGTCATAGATTGTTTTCATTAAATTGAACTTATTTAGCCACCTAATTAAAACAAATCACATTATATATATAGGCCTACATCTCCGATAAATCTATCAGATGAGTAAGTAGTGGGGAAACTATTTTGGGTAGTCCATATAGTCCAGACTGTTATTAATTACCACCCACATGATGGGCTACGACACACAGGAGTGAACTGCAATCTCCCTTTATGTATCCAAGCACTACGACACCAAGAAGACGCCAACCTTTACAGCTGTCGTCTCCTTCAGTAAGGATAACTGAATATGTGTTTGAAAGGGAAACATCTGCTGCGTCCCGTCCGCTTGCATCCAGAGGTAGGCCTCTGGTGCCTCCTGTGGATCTCCAGGAGAGCACAGCGTCTGTGGCCATCACTTAACTCAGATAAGCCGTTCTCAGTTGGGTTGCAATAGCCACTTAGGATGAATCCTATCAATCTCTCAAAAATGGGAAAATACAACACTTTTATTACACAGGAGAAGCGAAGAATGTAACCATAGTATTGAATTTGTTTGGTATTTGAAGAGGGCTGTTGGACATTAACAAAAACGAATGGCGTTTGTTACCATGCGGTAGCGTTGTATTGTTCTTCCACACGCCTGAAGAGCGATAATGATTGTTTGGTCTCTCATGGCCAGTGTTGAGTGTTGATGGGAGCTGGAGTCTTGGTGGGGGTAGTGAGGCCTATGGACGCTGTTCTCTAGTGGTTCCCTCTGAGCTTTCTTTCTGCTTTTTCTCAACACATTTTCTCTGTTCTTGAACTGGGCTTGAATATAAACTTGACAAAGATTGACTAAAGATATGATTTAAAAACCCGGCCTTGTCCCAACCATTGGCTCCGGAGGGAAACTAAGATATCACAGCAGCAAAACAGTATCTGATAAAAGTAAGAAAATAGGCTATTATTTTTATAATAGTCATTATCATTAAGAATTGTTTTACAATATCTCTGAAGGAGACTGCAGATTGGATGTAAAACATGAGGACTGGATTCCTCCAGCAGTAGTGGGACTATGGCAAACTGTTTTAACATTTATCCTCAAGACTTACTAGTAACTAAAGTTACTAGTACTTATTATTTAGTTACTAGTCACTATTCCAATAGATTTATTTCAGTTTTACTAGTAACCTTTCATTAGATACTAGTACTTATTCTTTAGTTACTAGTAACTATTCCAATAGTGACTAGTATCTATTTCAGTTTTACTAGTAACCTTTCATTAGATATTAGTACTTATTCTTTAGTGAAAACAAATTAAATAGATCCACACTTCTAATCAGAAGCAAATCGTTGATATCTTCGATCAGAATAACAACTAATATCTATTAAATTAGAGAAATCCTCAACTGGAATAACAACTAGTAAGAGTCTATTTGGAGATATCTTCATTCAAATGGATCAATGCATAAACATGAGACGGACATCCAGCATGCTCTCCTGGTCCGGCCCCGATGTGGCCAATTTGTCAACCACGCAATTCTTGTTCATGACTGTTTTAGCAGTATATATATGTTTTAGCAGTATATATATGTATATATATTCTTCTTAGATTGACTAGAGATTAATCGATAGCCATCAATTGTGCACAACCTAAGAGGCCTTGTTGAAACGCTCTATCGACTAAATTGCATTTGCGTAGGATTTGGTGAATGACACCCGTCATTTCTTTTATTTTATTTTCTCTACTCTCCTCTGCTACTAAATGTGGATTGATGTCTTTATGTGGTGTGGTCCTCATTAATATTTAGCAGCCAATTTGCATGCCATGTAGATATCATGTTGGGCATGCCACTAGTACTTACGTGGATATCTTTCATCTGAATATTTACTAGTAACTCAAATATAAGCACTAGTATCTAAAAACATTGCACTAGTAAAAATGGAATAGTTACTAGTCACGATTGGATTAGTGATTAGTAACTAAAGAATAAGTATCTAATGAATAATTACTAGTAAAACTGAAATAGATACTAGTCCCGATTGGATTAGTGACTAGTACCTAAAGAATAAGTACTAGTAACTTACTAGTAACTAGAATAGTTACTAGTTAATCTTGAGGAATAAATGTTGAAACGGCTTGCCATAGCACACAGTGAGGTTGTTATTCTGCACAGCTTGCTGTTACGACCGATCAGGTCAGAGACATAATGAGAAGAGCAAGTAGACAGAAAAGTAGAAACACAAGTAGAAACGGGATGAGTCAGTCTCTTTCTCTCTCTCCCCCCCTCTCCATCTCTCTCTCTCTCTCTCTCTCTCTCTCTCTCTCTCTCTTCTTCCCCTCGGTGTAGGGCTTCCCTCTGCTTGCATAATATCAATGTAATATTTCCATGTCATTATAAAATGCATGATGGGCTACATTATAAAAAATAAATTGTGTTCAGTCAATCAAAAGCGCAGCCAAACAGAGAAATGTCTGTCTGTCTGCAGGTCTGTGCATCTGTGACATTACACATACAAGGTAAAAGAGTAAAGTCATAGCAGTTGAGTTATGTTGTGTATTTCACAAAAGCAATGACGGAGAATGAATGAATGTGTCCTTTTGCCATTGCTATTATAAGTTTTGTTGTAGTTTCAAGTGCCACAGACGTGGAGAGCTGACAGGGCCTCCTCTGCACTCCCACAGTGAGTTCATTACACTCACAGTGGCTGCAGCGCTGCAGCTAATTCACATTAAAACATTCTGACTTCTCCTCAAACCTTGACTGCTGTGTGTGTTTCATTGTGTGTGTGTGTGTGTGTGTGTGTGTGTGTGTGTGTGTGTGTGTGTGTGTCATTGTGTGTGTGTGTGTGTGTGTGCCTGGGGTAGATGAATCTTATTGAAACTGCACAAAGACAACCATACACGTGGGACCAACTAAAATCAAAGTAGGCCAAGGAAAAGTTGACTTACCGGCCACCTAGCCATCAGTCAGGAAGCTTCCCATAGCTTCCCAGAATACAACAGGAACAGGGAGCGTCTCAACAAAAACACTTTGCTGAAAAGTCCATTTAATCACAATATCAGTTAGGCTTCCCACACTGTAATGATCGTTTACAACACTAATACAAAATAAATGAGTTAGCGCTAAAGGTGGTTGTCTACTCATTCAATTAAACTACTAGGATGGTCTTTGTGTGTGTGTGTGTGTTTGTGCGTGTGTGTGTGTGATGTAATTATAACCAAATTCAATCGTAATACGTTATTTCAAAAGTATTATAGTCTGAGAAGAGTAATTTTACCTGTACAGTTTAGCAGACATAAACAGTGGTGCCTAATTCTACTCTGAATTGTTCTCTCCCAGACTGAAAAAACACAACAACTCACAGTAAATTGTGTGCATAAGAAACAATAATTCAGATTTTCCCACTTCATTTACATTTAAGATGGGATGTGTTGCATAATTAGCATTGTAATTCCATAACTCCATAATGTAGTTGTAAGTCGAACGTTTTGCACAGAAGGTACACGTGAAATGTGTTATCATGCATTGAAGCGACCTCATATCAGCAGGAAATTACAACAAACATGAGATATATTCATATTGACATCTGACATCTGACAACAATAACAACAACAGACTGCATGGTGGCCAGAGTTATACAACTTCAAACTGCAAAGGGGGAGCCTTCTAGTCATTGAATTATGCTTGTAGTTCCTAGGATTTCTGCCTTTGTTCCTTTATTTATTTTCTTCTGAGAAAATATAAACCATTGTTGATAGCTGGTTTACAGCCTCACCAGCATCTGTGGTGCATGAACAATCACGGCACCCAGGATAAATCAGCTATCACCACACACACTCAGGAGAGAGCCACAGTCATGGCAGCATGTTACATCTGCTCGGTGTATTACTTCTCACCATTTCCAATAAATGCCTAATAACTTCTCATTCACAACAAATATATATTAATATATTATAAATGAATATATACGATAGGACTTGAGATTGATTGATGAACAAAGCAGCGGTTAAAAATAATTGCATTAATTCACATTGCCACAGGTGGCAATGAAGGATGTATCCCATTTGAACTCATGTCCTGGTATTTAATCCGAAGGCTTGGTTCAATATAAAGATGTGTTCCATTGGACGGCTGCAGCCGGGCTCCCTCTGGTCCCTCCAACCAAATACATGTAATAGAAGGGCAGCAGGAATACTATAGCATTTAGATGTACTATGGTATAATACCATAATTATTATAATTATTGTATTTATAAGTGTCGAGACATATTGCTCAGTTAAAGATTGTATACTAGTAAATTACTTGCAAAATGCTTTTATTGTGCTTCTATTCTAGCTCTATTTTTTATTTTTTTAATGTATTTGTATTTAATATATTAATAGGGTTTATTTGTGATTTTATTGTGGTTTTGTAAACCAATTTGCACTTTGTAACTGTTGTTTTGAAAAGTACAATGTACATTTTTCTTATTATAAACATGCGCAAGATGAGACACACACTGCAAGTGAAGCATCCACAAATAGTGGAGTAAGTTGAACATCTCAAATTAAACCTGAACTCCAGTTATTTATATTAATTGTTGGTGAAAATTAAATAAAAACCTCTGATGGGTGTGTTGGATGTTGGTATGTTCACAGGTGTTGTATATCTGAGTATATGATCTGGGCTGTGCTGCTCTTTCATCAGCAGCTGTGCCTCATTCTGCACCTTAGTACATGTTGACCAATTTCAACAGGTATATTGAATGCAAACAGCAGGGTAAGAACTGGTATCACGTTTGATTTGTTTAATTTAATATCATATGTAAAACATGATATGCTATAGTGACAGAAATAGTTCATTTTGCAAATAGTTGCAACAGGCTCATAAAAAGGTTCAGATGTGCTTCTGTGGTCATTGCCATAGCAATGACACAGGTGTAGATTAGCACAGGCACTAAAATGGCACGCATAAGTAGATTATTCAGAAGTAGATTTTAATTCTCATGGAGGGCCGTGAGTTAGGGGGTGGTATGCTGAAAGACAATTTAAAATCATGACATTTCACTCATCCCTCTCTTTATACTGCTTATACTACTTTCTCTCCATTACTCAATCCCTCCGTCGTGCCGCACGTCTCCTTCCTAGTGCCTTTCATGTGGAAGATGGCTGCCATCTGGCGAGTTTGATACTATGTTCAAACCAGACAGAACAATAGTCTGCCACCATTTCAGAAATATTTGGTTACGCAACAGGTTTTTACTGCTCAAGGCCTTTGATTAGTAGCACACTCAAGTGTCTTACATCGAAGGAGGAAACTTGAGTCTGTATAAAATTGTGATTTCAGAGCTAGAGTACAAAGAGACTCTTTTAGACAACTGTGGGGACAGACAGTAACCAGTACTAGAGAGATCCACGAAACACTTAGGATAGGTTATGTATCCTCAGTTTGGATGAAAACAAATGATTTGAAACTGAATTTAAATTCTCATTGTTTTGGGCTTCCCCTGGGCCAGTCATCATAATTAAGAACATCTCTTGCACTTGCACAAACTCACTTGAAAAGACTCAAGTGAAAAAATGACGGCCTCCATCAATATACAATAAAAAATAAAAACATTTTCTGCAACACTGCCCACATAGCAATCAAGTGCTCATACAACATAAACACATAGGCAACAACTTGCCTTTAACTGTTGACCAAAGCTGGTGTTTGCGATAGTTAACAGATTAAATTGATTTTTCAGTGGCCACAGTTGAAGGACGTAGAGTGAAATATATCAAAGAAAGAATAGCTCTGCAGTCTGGGCCAATTCAACCCTAAACCTTCTGTGGGTTTGCTCAAAGCTTCTGCTTGTTACATCAGGCAACAAAAAAGGCAGCAAACTATGCATATGGATATAAACAGCACACACTACTTTTGAATTGTATGAAAAATAAATATGAAAATGACTCAGGCCTAAGGTTAAAGATAAGCACAAGTTTGAATAAAATGGCTAACTCATCCACAACACAGACGAAATGGCAGAAAGACAGTCTTTATTTGTCAGAGCAGAAGTAACAAAGTAACAAAGGAAGATTTTTCTTGCAAAATAAAGACAAAAAGAAACAAACCAAAAGAAAAAACAAAAGAAATCACCCAGATATCACCCTCACCACACTTTAAACATCGATTTGGTATTGGACTGTTCGTTTAACAGTTACCTTCTTTTCTTATTTATTTCCTGTCATTGTGGATGCCAAACAGTATTTCACCTCCAGGTGGAGGCAGGAAATGGAGATGAACAAGGTGGTCGATGGGAGTGGGTACTTGGCTGCAGGAGTGGGTAGGCCATGTTAAATCAACACTGACAACAAAGGTACGGGTCCAATAGTTAACAGTGAGGCAAACGCATACCGTGCTAAGGACTGGAGAGTGAAACAAAGTGCCGTGAAGTTGTGTTCAGTGACATACAAACCTCCTCGTCATCCTCTCTCTCTCTCTCTCTCTCTCTCTCTTTCTCTCATCACACAAACTGTACATCTGCACCGCCGCATTGCTTTTAAGTGCATCACATAAGTCGTCTGCTAGGTGTATTTACAACCACACGTTGCCAGTTCCCAAGCATGTCAGGGATTTGATTGGTTTAGGAGCAGGGGGAGGCGGTGTTTGATTATGCACGTTTTTTCTGTATGCGCGCGCATGTGTGTGTGTGTGTGTGTGTGTGTTTAAGCAGCCACATTCTTCTCCCACTCAGCTTATTCAGTGACTCTGCGGTAGAAGTAGAGGTATCCCAGGTCTTTAGGAGGCTTCTCTGAGGCACACACTTTCTGATCGTTAAAGATGATCCACCTGCGAAAATACATTAATCATAAATGAGTCCTTTGTATTAGAAAGGGCCAATTTCAAATATCGGACATTTAACATTAAGGGACTTCTCTGAGTTCTCTTCTGTTTTTTTATTTAAAGCTACTACAATACAAAAAATGTGACATTTAAAGTTACAATTTAGCAAAATGTTTTATAAATTATATAAAAAATAAAAATCACTGTAGGTCAATTTGGATAAAAGTGATGAAATAATAAATAGTAGTACTCCCCCCTTCAAATAAACCTTTATAAACACAGCATTTTTCCTTCTATTCAACAACTAGTGATGAGAACGTTCCAGCCCCACAAGTGGCTGACAGTCCCACCTGCTATCCCCAGTTCAACCAGGTTACCCTCAACTGCCATTAGTGGTCAGCCGACCTATGGCATCTACCCAGATGTAGTTAATTAAAGACACCGAGCTAAATGAGATTATGTAAATGAATGCGCTCGGCTACTTACTGTCTGTCTTTCTTGATGTGGCAGACATAGTGGCCACACATTGTGCTCGTTCCCATGTGACTGATGAACGCAAACAACTCGTACTCTGGAGAGAAAGAAAAGAGTAAGTAAAGAGCCACTCAAAATGGAAACCAGTGTGTGAAAGTAAATCCGTATGTGAATAGTGGAACAAAGGGGAAAGTTGGCAATCCTTCTCAAGACTACTGTGACGGGTGACTATGGACATACCCAGGGACGTTTTTTGGGTTGAAGAATAACCGTAGCAGCCATCACTGCACCCAGTTCCATTTTTATTTTGTAAGGGTTGACTGACTTTCTGCAACGACTTCTTATAACCTTTTGTGCTCTCAAAACACATCCAGCAGAACTATCCGCCTGGCCTGTCAGTACTAGAACTCACTGCCTGGTCCATCTCTGACCCGAGGCCCTGGGGGGGGCTCCCTGCTCCCCTCGCTCTCGGCGGCCGAACGGCCTCCTTCTGACACCTCCATGGACTCCAGGTCGTCGAGGTGAGAGAAGATCCAGTCCACCGCCCGCTCCAGGACATTACTCTGCAGCGCAGGGGACAGACCACGCTATGGAACACAACTTTCCCTTCTCGTTCATGACGCTTCTTCAGCAATAACCACACTTTTTTGTGTGCAAAATAATAAAAGATGGAAACTAATGAATTGATATGAAATTATAAAGCAATGTTTTTTTCAATAAAGTCTGGGGATGTGAACATGAGGCACTCGATGGAAAATCTAAATTATTCAGCTGCTGCCTGGTTGGATTGAAAATCCAGTCAACCATTTAAATCTCTGACTTCACGGCCGATATACTTCTATTAAACCATTGGTATTGGCCGTCTAACGGCCAACATCTATTTTAAATGAGCATTAGTTTAAAAGAGGTTATTTTCTCCTCAATATGAACCAGTGGGTTTACTACCGTGGCTCTGAGTGCTTTGGTGGCCTGGTCTCGGCTGAAGCCCATGGACACGATGGTGGCCAGGTACTCCTCCGACAGGCTCTCCGTGGGCGTGGTTCCGGGCGCCGAGCTGCAGCCAGGCAACACCAGCGGGGAGGAGAAGTCTGCAGCCAATCAAAAGACAGAGACATGGCGATGACCAATGGATACTTTGGGGAGCAAAACAGAGGCTCATGACTGATGACATCGTTCCAGAGCGCTCTATGCCCACCTGGGTCGTCCATATGGCCCATGACCCAGTTCATGGCGGCGTCGATGCCAGTGTTGCCAGTGTAGTACACGGCCTTCCTGCACGCCTCCAGAGGGAAGCCCATCTCACATAACTGGGACACGGTGGAGTCGTCCAGCACCGGGGCTGAGGAGGAGGCAGAGGGCGGAGGAGGACAGTGGAATTACTTTGGATGTTTGGATGCACTCAATGCGTTTCAAAGACCTACGAATACCACTTTTATAACAATAACTGCACCTCTCTGCTTATAAGTGTTACATATGGTGCCTTTAGTTCAAAGTAGAATTAAACAAAAATAAAATAAAATGATTTTCAACTGACCTAAATGAAAAAGGAAAAATTATATTGATTCAACTCAATCAAGGCTAGGGACTTGGCTACAAATGTTAAAATGAGGAACCATTATAGAACCATTTCAAGAATTGAACAATGAATGAGATGACAAAGGAAAAAAAGTGAGAAAAAAGAAGGAAGAGTTCAAGTTCAAGGGACCAACAAGGAAGGAAGAACGGGCAGAAAAGACACACTGACACAGCAGTGGGGAGTAGAGAGAGTCGTCCTCCTCGTTGCCGTAGGAACCCAGGATACCTTTGACCTCCACGTCTGGGGTCATGAGTGGGGGCGGGGCCACTTCCGGCAGAAGCTCCTCCCCTGGCTGCTGGCCAGTCGCGCGCAGGTCACCCAGGTCCAGTGTGTCAGGAACATCAATGCTCACATCTGATTGGATGAACAGCAGCGCACAACCTCAGTATGCATGACATACGTGGCCAACGGACTCCACAGACTTTACTCTACACGCTTCTCTATACATCTTAATTAGCCCTTTTTAAATAAGTTACGTAAACTTATATGATGGGTACAAACTTATCCATCAGTGACTGAGATTTCCTTCAACTGTAAGCTGAGCTACTAAGCCAAGTGTAGTCACCCATCTGTACGTTTCCAAGTCAACAGAACTTTAAGATCAAGCTTTGGCTCACCCAGTTTCTTGGGGACCCAATCGAGACCAAAGGTAAACTTCTTGATCTGGATGACGAGGTGGTCAGGGAAAGAGGCAAAGCGGGTGGTTCTGTAAAACACAAGACACTTTCGTAAGAAAAAAAAAATCAAACTCATGAACCTATCGAGATGTAAAAACAGAAGGAACGACCTATGGTTTTTGGGGTCTTTTATATTAAATCCTACTTGGTGGCAGTGGTCTTGGCCTGCACGGCGGAGCTCCAGAAGTCACTGAGGACCTCTGGCTCGCTGAGGGCAGCCATGCAGGCGGTGAATGGGATCTGGGCCCTCACGGTCGGGGTCGGGCCGGAGTCAGCCTCCTCACGACGCCGTTCCGCCTCCTGGAGCTCGTCTGCGAGGCACAGAGCGATAGGAGGATTATTTTTCATCGGGGAGATACGAGGATTTAGTTATCATCAGGGAGGTTATTGTGGTCATGAGCCACAGGGTGGAATTGAAGGTCAAACCCAAAGGGTGTTAAAAAAAAAGAGCCTTTAGAGAATAATACAGTATCAGGTAGTGTCGTCGGCGAGTTACCTTTTTTTTTTCTCCAACACAAAGGTCAAACCAAACATACAGAACCATTGGTCCCTTTGTATTGAATAGAAAGTCCCCTGTTGCAGATTTCTTTGACAACAATGTGCTATACAACAATCCTGCATCGCAGACCAAACATGCTTGTTTCTACGGTTCAGTGTTAAACTGGTCGTCTATTTCAGTTCCTGCTTTTTCAAAATGTGCCTTGGTACTGGTGATCATCAGATTAAATTGGAAGCTATGTGCCTGTTAAATAGAAAAGTAACCCAGGACCAAATGAGGCAGATGCTGAGGCAGAAAATTGAATGCTGCCGTATATCCGATTATGGCCCAGTGCCCTTCCTTCATTGTGATAAAAAGGAAAAGGATCAAATGTATCTCTATTGAATCTGAACTATGCAGCAGCTCCACATCCTGTCTATAGATCATCAGGTATTAAGGGTGTGCCGATCACGTAATTTGGGGGGGGTGTGGGGGGGAGGTAGAAGGGTTTTAATAATGAACGTATTTAGCAAACGTGAACAAAAGATACCAAAAGGTTCTACCTACTAATAATAACGGGTTGGTAATTTTACAAACATGAATAGCACTTTCATCAAAACTTTGCACAATGTTCAAACCACCTATTTGCTTTGTGATAATTGGAAGTAGGCCTACTCTCACACTGTGGAAGCCGTGTGTCTTCGGAAACTTTTAGGCTACATTGAAGCTCTGCCATAACTGAGTCGGACTCGGACCGATGACTGGATCCTACGCGATATTGTAGTTTTGTGTTATTAAAATAACACTGCAGAAATTAAAAGGAAAAATTATCAGTTGACAATAACGCTATTCTTGAGAAATTGTCTGACGGCTCCGATTTAGGCAGGGAAAGATACGCACTATGAATCAAGCCAAATGTATTAGCCAAGCACTCCTCTCCTCCCCCCTCCTGCTTTGGAAAGGTGAGTGTAGCGCGTGAACACAGAGCGCTTGTTTTGAGGAAAGGAGAGAGAGGAGTATGACGCAGAAATCTGTGGGTTGACGGCGGTTGTGACTTTGATTTTGTTTGCAGAAGATTATATTTAAAAAAATCGGCACAGCCCTATCCTATCAGGTAGCTCCGTTTTGTCGTATTATGGATACCGCCCTGTCTTGTCTCACCTGTGTTGGTGGCCTGGTCCATGGGCACAGGCAGCTGCAGAATGTAGTCCACCCTCTGTGTGTACTTGGCTTTCTGGGACTGTTGACACACGATCCTCTCCTCCACCAGGAACCTGAAGGCTTCAGACGGGTTGGCTCCCGAGCGGCAGTTCCTCTGTGAGAGAAATGGCGACGAGTTGTATTTTATTGTACCTCTTTTACAAGAGAGACCTGAACAAGACAGCAGCAGCAGCAGTACACTAACTAGGAGTACATTTTAAAAACAGAACAATGCATTACAGCAGAGCGTTAAAGCCCAACCAAACAATAAAAATGACATAAAATGGGCAGAGATGAAATGGATAGTTATGGATAGAATCTGAGGTGCAATCTAACAAGCAAAAAAGACCAAGAGAAACCTCACCTCCACCATGTTTATGAAGTGCAATAAAAACTCCTGGGCATCCTGCTGCCGATTGGTGGAGAACTCCGGGTGGCCCCGCCCAACAAGTGCTTTAAACATGCGTGGAGCGATGCCCACTTGGTCCCCCTGGAAAGTACATGAGTATTAACAGTCAAGACGATTATAATATATCACACAAGTACGATGTTGCCGTCACATCCCCCCACTCCCAACAAAACCCTTCTCATCACATCATGGCAAACAGGGGAACTGTGGGATAATGGCTTTGGGTCTTACTCTGGGCTCAGCCGTGCCGTTGTCATCCCCGGGGTCTGGTGCTGGTTTGGAGTACTCTCCTGACAGAAGGCCGTAGCCCAGCTTGGCTCTGCGGTACGAAGACAGAAGGTATTGTTTAAACTCAGTATAATCAAGTGGAACAGTGTGCAGTGAGATGGAAACCTACAAGGGCATAGGTGTGTTTCACCTAAAACAGCCTAATAGACTTCTGGATGAATGGGATTCTATTAGGGTTGCACTAAGGCACCCAACTATACTCCATCGACTAAGTTAACGGGCTGTTTGAAGTGTTTGTCTTCATTTTAAGTGTGTTGTTGTGCTTACTCTTGCCAACTAATGGCCCTGTGGGGAAATGTAAACTAATGAAATGGAGTGAATGTATAGCATAATTAACCCTAAATGCCTCAGTGACTGAGGATCGGTCTGTGTGTGTTGCATAAAACCACTACCCACTATTTAATTGAAGTTACCATCCATCGCTTAAGAATGGTATGGTGGCCAGCAGAGCAGTCCGTGGACCAGGTTCTATGGTACGACTAGGAGCTGGATGGGAAATACTCACACTTGGGTTTTGAAGTCCTGGGTGGGATCGCTCGGGGCTTCGTCAAAGATCTTCTCGATGTTGGACACATACCTAGCAGGCACAGATACAAGGGCCTTAAACATGTTCCTTCTTTCAATAGGACTGAGCAATAACTCAATATTACTGATAATGGTTTTGAGTAGAATTTGATTGACACTTAATTATCATAATCTTGATATTGTGATACAGATCGAGTTTGGTTGTATAGATTTATTATGATAAAAAGGTCAAAACATTTCTGAAATAGATAAAGCACATATGTATTTTAATGACATATACTATAATATAATCTATCAAATGACAAATCCCCTATGATCCCTGCTGATTATTCACCATCATCATGATACTGTTACACACATGTAAATACCAGTCTGCCAGTACCACCAGCACCGCACCATCATAACAGCCAAGTGACATGGAGGACCTAATGGAGCAGAGGGGTACTCACTTGCTCTGGAAGTCTGGCACGGTGAAGAGCACTTGCATGACGGAGTTGAGGTAGCAGCTGTTGCCCAGGTTCTTCATGCCGGTCAGCCCGGGTCCGGACAGCGGCCGCAGGGTGGTGCCCGACTCCTGGATCACCTCCCACTCACCCACCCGCTGATTGACCGCAATCTCCAGCTCTGTCATGGTGTGCTCCGTCTGGGGGGAGGAGCAGAGGGTTACTTAAATGCAGAGACAATAAAACACCTGTTTCTATTGAAAGGATCCAATTGTTTGGCTACATATAATTCTGTATCATGAGTTTGGTTTTCTATTTTACTATTTAGTAATTTGGTAGACACTTTGATCCAAAGCGACTTCCTGTGAATTTGGATATTTTTCTAATGATTTTCAGGAGGGGGTAAGAGTTAAGACAGTTACAGCAGGAGGTCTACAGGTAGGCTGCGGACATTGGGGACACAACCCAGTCGCTACACTTTTGGGTAATATTGTGGTAATATTGAATGTTCTCTGAAACGCAACGTATAATCCTTTAAAAGCGCTGTACAAGGTTTGTTATTGTACATCATATAAAAAACAAGAAGGTGGTACAGTGATGGAAGCAGGGAGTTAGTGAACAAACAGATGTGGAGGACAATAGATAGTGTGTGTGCCAGCAGACAACAAAGAGAATGTTGTATAATGAACAACATGCAGGATAAACAGGATAAAGCAGAACAGAAGTGATGCACATTATGAAAAAGGAACGGCCAGAGGATCAATAAGAAGAAGCAGAGTGGCCCGGAGGAGAGGGGTTCTTTGAGAATGAGATTTGTGGGATACACATTTCATAACTGCTCCTGGCTTACTTCAGCTGATGTCAAAACCCCTGTGTGATACAACAGAATCAATGGGAGCTCTTGTAAGAAGTGCCAGACTGAAAAGTCAAGTGGTCTGTCATTAGGGACCATTTCTGTGTTCTGACACACACACACACACACACACACACACACACACACACACACACACACACACACACACACACACACACACACACACACACACACACACACACACACACACACACACACACACACACACACACACACACACACACACAATTGTCTGAGCAATGATTTTTCACCATTCAGAATGGGATCACAAAAAAACAGTATATAATTGTGGGAGACGTTACCTTCTCCATAGTCATCATGTCGATGCCAAAGTGTGACAGATGCTCTGGAAGCTTGGGGTTTAGTACCATGTCATCTTCATCATAGGAATACACATCTAAATGAACAAAAGGCACAGGGTTGGCAATTAACACTCGGAGAGCCGCGGAGCTTCTTAATGCAGTTTCTCACAATCTTCATCGATTAGACCGCCATAGTTGGCCTCGATAAGGACTACACAGGATAAGTAGACTTTTAAAATGTTATTACAATATTGCTAGTCACCATTCATCAAAATAATTGCTAAATAATGCCGTCGTTGATCACACAGCATTGTCTTTTTAAAACATTTGGCATCACAAGGGAGCCTACCCCTATAGCCTCTTACCGGCTCCATCGGGGGTGATGGTTCCCAGTTTGACCGCAAGAGGGAAGCCAGTCTGTTGGAAGTGGAGAAGGGCGTGGTTGTTGCCCCCGGTGCCGTCGAAATACCTGCGGCCACACAGCACCTTGCCGTCGGTCAGGTTCATCCACAGGTTCTCCTGCAGGTCACAAACCTCACACCGCCAGCCACTAGCGGGTGGGGGGGGGGGGGGGGTGAATATAAGAACACATTCAGGATTAAAACACAGATCTGATTCATTAATGACAATACTATATGTTTCTAATCTGGGCAAACGTTCTGTAAAAATTAAAAGTCTTTAGGTTCGGTTCCTTATGAAAAATAATTATAATTACAAGTTGGATGTAGACGTTGTTTGGCAGATAACTTATTTACTACATTAATGAGTCCAAGTCTGATCTCTTACCTTGGTGGGATTTTGAGTCCGTTGTCGAGTTGTTTGAGATCAACGGCATGTCTGGACTCCTGTCGTACCTCCCCGTCCCACTGCTGGACTTGCAAGGCATGAGACACTGAGTCTGCAGACATGAAACCCGCCATGGACAGAGACACCTACAAAACAAAATGTAGATATAAAAAAAGTTACTCAATTCAGCTACAGTAACAGCAATCACAATTTTAACACATTTTCATAGTCATTATTCCCATTCATTTTTTTATGCGAAAAGAAAATAATTCTGCTTCTGGTTATTTTATACCCAAATGTAATTCAACACAACACCCTCTACAGCAATTCTGCGACAACACGTTGTGGAAATAGGTCAGTTTCACTTCCAACCAATAATAAGATATCATGTTTTCCCTCCCCATCATATAAAGCCTGCAATGGGCACGGCTGGCAGGCGATTCCATTTGACACATTCCAATCAAATCCCAAAGGACCGAATCACATTCATCCTTTTTTTTTTGTTCTGTGCCAATTACCCGTTTGACTTAAATACGATATGTTACATTACACAAGTAGGAAGATGAACTCTAAAATCCCAGGGTTTCCCACAGCTGTTATACGCGAGGCGCAGTGCCTCCGCTACATGACCGACCGCCTCTACAAACAAATTCACTTTTCACAATATGACGACGACAATGGGTGCATTCGTCATGTCAGCATCTGCATTTAATTTGACAGAAAATATAGGCTTCTATTATACTATAATAAAGGCTAATATAATATACACTGTAACATATAATACATCTATAAAACTATCAAACGGTTTCACTGAAAGAATTTGAGTGGACTCATAACGTTGATTCGACTATTCATAAATGAGTACAGCCCTTTATTGCTTGCCTCTTTCTCTAAAGCAATTCCCCGCCACTAAACTTTTTTTGTGGGAAACCTTGAAAAAGCCATTTCACATCATCCTTACAACACAGGCAGTAAATAAAATCCAGCTGGAGGCCAAGCGAACAAGACTCTTGGGTTGCATTTGTTAAAGTAGAGAGAAATAAACGAGAATAAGAATTGCCCATGTTTTAGCATAGATACACTAGCCATTTGCTTAACAAAGTGACATTTGAGTGGATGAGTGTCTGGCTCAGTTGAAAGTTTTCCAGGGGTCATAGTATTGATTTTGGACTTTTTATACAGCCGATGTAAGCAAAAAGATGGGTGTCAATTTATCAAATGTTCACACACTGTATCAATGCTTTGGAACGATGTACTCTCTGCATCTCTACCATAACATAAACCCACTATTGTTAATATTACCATGGCTGCAAAAGTAAGTTCTCTCACAGGCACTTTCTAGTCTCTTCTTCTGTCTTTCTAGGGGCAGTTTGCCCATCCTTGTCTCAGAGACTGCAACTAGGAATGCACCGATCCAATACTGGGAATCCATATTGGACCGATACTGGCCCAAAATGTAGCATCGGGTATCGGTAGCTGGAGTCTATGCATATCGCCGATACTCGTCATCTTTCTCAGCCACCGTTTCTTACATAGTGAAATCACAGCTGCCATTCGGCAGAAAGAGAGATAATACAGTTAATTGCCACTTCAACACTAAGTTTTGAATGTGTGGTATACTACATTATATATATTATTTCTCAACACTCATAAGCCGTGTAATAACCGGCCAATGTGCTCGCCAATTGCCAACGCATATGTTGCTGATCGCACCATTTTCATAAACAATCCAGAAATACGCATTAAAATCAGTTTAACCATTTAGTCTAAATACGCACAATACAATAATGACCATGGAACTGCCTAACTCATTATTTGTTATCCAAAGCTTAGTTACCATCATAGTGTTACCACCATAGACATATAGGTTTCAACAGCAGCTGCTTCACAGCCTAATATTCAGCTTTATAATGAAAGAAAAAAAAACTCATTGGTATCAGATCGGTACTCGTATTGACTCATATTGGCCAATTCGAATGTTTGTACTTGGAATCGGTATCTGTAATGAAAGAGTGGTATCCCTAACTGCAACTGAAGACTAATAAGAGAAGTGATAATGCTTAGTTCAATGGCAACATACCGAGAACACATGCATTAGATATAGCTCATGTTTGTGAATCATATCAGTCGCTGTGTTTGGGGGGAAGCTTTTTGGGAAAACATACTACTCAACAATAGCTTGAGTGAGCTTGACTGAAGTACCCTTCGGTTTAAAAACCGGTACAATGTCTGGAATATGTGCTGCATAAAGTATAATTTGACTTGGGGTAGTCGACTCATGGGGCAAATAATTGATGAGTGAGAGAATAGGCTTTTTAGACATCCTGCATGGCCAAGCCTTCGTGACGCCATGTATCCAACAAGTCACGCCAAGTCACTGACAGGTTATCTCACCCTTTCTTTAACAACGTCTGGCATGGTGGCAAGGTCCTCCGAGGTCACTTCCTGTCTGTCCGGGAAGATGACAACCTTTACATCCTCTTCATACTGATCCTGCTCCACATCAAAACCTCCTTCGATCCCTGGGAAACACATCAGCGGTGGGACAGAAGGCAGCATTAGGGGGGTGTCCATCCATATAGGGGCACCTTTGTGTCTATGGGAAGGCTCTCACCTATGGCCAGTCTGGTGGGTTTCTTCTTAGGCGGGTCACCAGAGCCAGAGTTATTATCATCCTCCTTCTGTAAGACATCACACTATATCACACAAAATATAAATAGACTGAAGATCAACCACTGGAAGATTTACACTGATTTAATTGTGTGTGTGCTCACCTGAGCTTTGCGGGTGCGGGTGATGTGCAAGTAAGCCCGCTGACCACTGCGAGCATGGTGCCTGTCCACATACTGACTGCCAAAGCCGAGGAAGCTGTTCATGCACACATACAGACCCCCCTCGCTCTCCTGAAATTCAACAAGAGGTAATGTCATGGCAGATACTTGACCAGAGATACCGATACAATTCGCGTGTCACCGCAATTGAAAAGTTACAGTACATAAAATAACGGTTACGTATTAGCTGGCAACTGCCATTTACTCGTTTCAATTTAACGTGCAACGTGTGTCGGTTGATCAAAAAACAAACGGTTCAAATCCGTTGTTTCGACTTAGCCTAGCCTAGCCTAGCGATGTGACAGGTGAGACCACAACAACCGCTCAGCTAGCCCGCTAGCTCACCGCGGCTAACGTCTAGCTTTTTTAGCCGACAGGCTAGCTCAGCTAAGCTACAAACTACAGCCCATTAGCCTAGCCTAACGGCTAGCCGCTGGGGGCTGAATGGATCAACCGGGACGGTACATATTTAAAGCCGGACGGACACCGCAGGAAACACCGTATAGGACCGGAGACACGTCAACCGGGGGGTGGGGGTGGTGGTTGATTTAACGGGTCCACCGTTAGCTAGCAACACGAAAGCCGCCGGGAGCTCACCGGCGAGGAAAATGACAAGGCGCATTCGTCTTTGTGGACGCGGTCCCCGGGCCTGGGGACCCGGATTGTGGACAGAACCGACATCAGAGCCTCTCCAACGTCCGCCATGGCAACTCGGGGCCGCTGGTCGTGTCGTGTCTTGTGTTTTTTTCCCTCGACTTGAGTCCTGGCTCCCGGTGTTTGAATCCTTAGCTCGGAGTAGCGCCCGTTGTTTTGTGTTGCTGCCGCTGCTTCCGACCCGCTGCCCCTGCGCGCGCCTGGCTGAATGAATCACTGGGATGCCTCCTCGCTCGCTCGCGCCGCCGCCGCCGTGTTTGTCGACGCAAGGCCGTCAGCCCCGCACGCGCTGCCCTGTCGGTTCAAAAACCGTAAAGTGTGGAGTAGAGTGGCACACATTTTTATTTTTTGTATTATTATTTTTTTCTTCAGGAGGCTGTGTCACGTTGTTTTGTTATCTAAACGTCTCCGTTGATAAAGTCGCCTTCTGTAATCGAGACATTTTTAATTTATTTGTGGTTTTATTCTGAGGACCCCTAAAGCAAATGTCCGTGTGTCCTTTTGGGGAGCACTAGCGGGTTTACGGTAACGACTCTATAGACAGCCAGGACTCCGGTTTATTCCTGCGTATTACCAGAGTATTACTATCATCGTCGTCAATTCCGGATTGACTGGGCAATTGAGTTTGAGAGAGGGAGTCACCCTCAATGGTCCGGCAGCGATGATGGAGATTATGTTGTAAAAAAAAAAAAAAAAAAAAAAAGCCTGATGCGGTTTTCCAACCGGGAGTAAACTTTTTTTTTGAAAACCCGAGTTTTGTATAGTCCCTCCTTTTATTCCCACATTTTTTTGTTGGTGTGTGTGTGGGGGGAAGACCATGGCGCTGGACGTGCACCGCTTCGCTGTATACGTGGCGCTGCATAGCATTATATTGTCATTCTCTACTTTAATCTCGACCGCATCTGGCAGTAGTTTGACATCTACGTTGGGACCGTTGCAGCCGTATGATCTGCTGTATTACTCCGGAGTGCGGGCGTACTTTAAGCAGGAATGGGACAAGGCTGCAGAGCTGCTGGAGAAATCCCTCGCTTCCAAGGAGGCGATGCGACGTCTCCGCAGGCAGTGTCACGATGACTGTCTGGCTGCTGGGACAGACATACTTTCTAAACTGGGTATTACATCTCTACGTCATTACATCTATTACATCTGTATGTGTGTGTGTGTGTGTGGGGGGGGCATTTGGGTGTGTGTGTGGGCATTTGGATGTGTGTGTGTGTGTGTGTGTGTGTGTGTGTGGGCATGTGGGTATGTGTGTGTGTGTGTGTGTGTGTGTGTGTGTGTGTGTGTGTGTGTGTTCGAGAATACAGTCTCTCCAGTGAGTTTCCTCACTGCAATATCTTCATTACTGATGGGAAGAAGAAAAAAAAGTTATACATGTTATACATACATGCTATCCAACCAGCCTAACCCGTGGTGTATGGTGGTAGACTCTGAAGGTGGGAGTGTGTGGGACCTCTGGGCTCTGGACTGGGTGCAGAAGAGGGCAGAGTGCGTGAGGTTCTGCGTGGGACGGTCGGTGAGCCCCGTGGGATTGCTCCCCGTCTCCATGGACATAGAGTACGAGTTCAGCACACGCAACCCCTACAACTTCCTGCAAGTCGTCTACTACAAAGTGAGCCACTCATCCAGTAATGTATACACCATTGCCAAAACAAAACGTATTTTATTGCCTTATTCAAAGGCTTTACTGTTGGGTGAGTCTCTGAGGGAACAGAGATGTTCCCTCACCTCTGTGCTTAGTTAAACCTGTCCCTTATGCACAACCCTCTCCCTCGCAGTTGGACAAGCTGCAGAAGGCGGCCGCTGCGGCGCACACGTTCTTCGTGGCCAACCCGAGTCACTTGGAGATGAGGAACAACATCGAGAAGTACAGGAGGATGCAGGGGGTCACCGAGGACGCCTTTCAGGACAGAGAACTGGATAAGGAGATGCACTGGGTGAGGGGAACGTCATCCGTCTCTGAGGCCAATCGGAGTACACTTTCATTTCCCAGACATGACTGGGCGATCCATGGCCTAAAGGTCTACATTCCTCCCAGTCTCTCTTAGTGTTTCCTTCAGTTACCAACCCATATAAAGAAAATCAACTGGCTTTTACAAATTCACATATGTATCCTATTCTGGGCTAACACCCAAGAGCCATCTTGGAAGGCTTCCTCTTATGAGCCTGTTTATAATCCTTGCTTTTCACTTGCTTTTTCTTCCTTTAAGCTCTTTTGATCAACAACGCCAAACCTTGTGAAGGCTTTCCAAATTTTCCGTTTAACACATTCGGCCCCTTTCAACCCGCAGGCTCTGTACGATTCGGCGCTGCTCTCCGAGGCCTCTTCTGATTGGCCGATGGCAGCCAGGAAGTGGCGGGAGACTGTGAACGAAACCCTGAGGCAGACAGAGGACTGCAGGGTCCATTGTCAGATGTCCCCTCAGTGCCTGCCTGAGGACAGAGGAGTGGACAGCGCGGACGGAGCGTTTGAGAAGGCCGCAGGTAAAAACAACGACAACA
The DNA here is from genome assembly GCA_030340625.1 of Merluccius polli. NCBI lineage: Eukaryota > Metazoa > Chordata > Actinopteri > Gadiformes > Merlucciidae > Merluccius > Merluccius polli. The sequence continues at coordinate 53,355 of JAOPHQ010004878.1, forward strand.
ACAGAATGTGTCAAGATGGAGACTAATCACATAGTGGTTGAAAAAGGTGTCTGATTCTGGAAAAGCATTGAGTAGATTTTCAATTAGAGCATAGCCATGCAAAGAGTTGCCAGTAAGACTATAATGACAGAAGAGTGCATAGCAAGGTTTGTCCATCTAGGGTCGTAGCCACGGATGAAGAGATCAATGCAGTGTGTCTTTATAGGGTCACATATTGTTAAGTTATACTACGAGGAGGGAATTGAGAAAATGTCAGCTGTCAAAGTCCTGTACAAAGCAGGGCATTTTCACTACAAACAATCAAACCTGTATACTTTCTCCCACAGTAGTAGTGAAGTTATGCTGTGGTTTTTCCTCTGCGTGTCTCCTAGTCCTCTCGCTGTCGCTGCTCTCCTGTCAGCAGTCATGCGTGACCCAGGTGGCCATGCGACCTGGGAGGATTTCTGCTCAGGAGGACTTCCTGTCCACGCAGCTAGAGCATCAGCACATCGCACAGTTCAAAGGTCAGGGTTCAGCGGGTTTATATTCATGGTCTAATACAAATGTATGCTCTTATGTTAAAAAAGCATGATCAAGCATTGACCATCCTCTATGCCTACTCAATTATTACTATATTCTTTTTCCATTTTTCCATTTATTTTTTACCCACAGCTGGTGATATTGGTGGTGCCATACAGACTCTTCGTTCTCTTCTCCTCTTCTACCCCTCGGACACCGACTCCCTGAGTAACCTGCAGCTCTACTATGAAACACTAGGGGGAGACACAGAGTCACAAGAAAAATACAAACAGCCTGCCCAGGTAACGTACAGTCTTATGTTTACCTAATAGCCTAATGTTGCGAAATCATGATCTTAATTCTTCTAAATATGTACAACTACACCAGGTAATATGTATTATTTGTAATCTAAAACAAAGATTTCATTTTAGTAGCTACCGAGCCACATATACCTTTCATGCCATTCTCCTCGTCATAAACACCTAAATAAACACAATATATTTAATGTCACCTAGGTGTCTCTGTCTCTGTGTCTCTATGTTGATGATATTTTCATTGGCCCCACCGTACAGGAGATAGTAAGCTACGTGAGTCGCTCATTGCAAGAGAAGAAGCTCCTCTATTTTGGAAAGGAGAACCTTGCTTTTGATTTCATTGATCCGGTAAGCAGTATTGATACACATACACAAATCTTTAGCCTTCACGACGAAACAACAATACTTAATAAATATTCTTCTTTCCTGTAGGATCTGTGGACACCAGAGGATGTGGTGCCGGAATCACTGAGGGAGTCCTGGAGGTGAGATTGATCGATCGATCGATTACACCGACAGGAACAGTCATCAAAGTTTACCCCCAAAAAACATAACCATCTTTTTCCTTGTGATTCTCTTTTCAGAGCCGAGAAAGAAAAGTTGAACAAGAAAGTTAAAGAGGAAGAGAAGGAGGAGGAGATGGATGACAGTGGATTTTATGCAGGTAATACACAAGCGTGTCTAATGTAGAATCTCTTTTTAGTCTATCTGGTAGTTCAATTCATTCACTTGATTTGTAACATGCTTATATGTGTGTGCAGTGAAATGCTGGTCTGGCAGACTCCTATGACTATGCTATTATGTATAGTAAAAGTATGAATATATATGTATATACAGGATATACATAATGTTTTTAAATGTGTCAAATGTGTCAACTTTATATACAGTATATGAATCCAGCCTTGGTATAACTCACACTTCAGTTTCCATCACTGATGTTACGGAAAAACACAAGAACTCAGAGGTGTTCTTGTTTGTCCCTTAAGGTGGGCCAGTGCCCCAGGTCGGAGTCACCATTACGATGGATGACGAGGCTTTGAGCGGCACCAACCGTGTAGTGCTAGATGGCGTCATGACCAGCAAAGAGTGTGACACAATCCTGCAGCTCGCCACGGTAAAGCCCCCGTTGTGTCATTTGTTGATTGGATCACCAAGCCTTAGTAAATTAAATACAGGAGAGCTTTGTTCATTTAGTTTTGGTCACGCTTTCTTTTCTCGCCGTGTTGCCCAGGCTGCGGCGTCGGCGGGGGATGGTTACCGGGGGCGACGGTCTCCACACACACCCCATGAGAAGTTTGAGGGGCTCACGGTGCTCAAGGCTGCAAAGGTTGGTGAGAGGGGGAGAAATAACACTGCTATGGTGGTTTTAACACAGACACTCGAACACTGGCAACCAGGGCCAGGGCCTGGACAACACCACTCATTTAATCAAACACAACTTCCCTTTTGCAGAATGTTCATGTACCATGTAAGCACAATGTATACAATATATATTGACACCAAGCTACTCTAGATGATGGAGGGCCAGGTCTTTATAGGGGGTCTTTTTACACAACAATGCTCTCTCCATAATAAAGCAGGGGCCTTTCAAGGCCCCTGTCATTGTAATGTATATGGTGCTTTTGTGGGGCCCTTCTCAAACGTATTTGCAGTAAATCATATAGCACTATCTGGTCGGTGATAATGTCCAATATTACACCCAACCATCTCTCTCTCTCTCTCTCTCTCTCTCTCTCTCTCTGTCTCTCTCCTCTGTCTTGCTATGGTCCCTGTCTGTCTGTCTGTCTGTCTCTCTCTCTCTCTCTCTCTCTCTCTCTAATAATATATTTTATTTATATAGCCTTTTTCTGAGTACTCAACGACACTTAACATGATATAAAAGACAAAATACAGGAGTAAAAACCAACAATATATCAGGTAACATCTGCACATTTAAAAGATGTTATCTCTGTGTCTCCCTCCCAGTTGGCCCAGGATGGCATGGTGAACCAGTCTGATGCCAAGCTGCTGCATGAGCTGGGTGAGAGGGTGAGGACTCTGCTGCATTCCTACTTCAGGAGCCCGGCTGGACTCTTCTTCTCCTTCACACACCTGGTCTGCCGCACCGCAATCACAGGTAGAGCGCCCTCCGGAGGGCGATTATGAAGATGATTATAAATATGCTTATGATTATTATATCGATATTATATCATTAGTAGTAGTTGTTGATGTTCAATAATTGTAGTTCAATAATTGTAGTAGTAATAGTAGGTCAATACTTGTAGTAGTAGTAGTTGTTGATGTTCAATAATTGTAGTAGTAATAGAAGGTCAATAACTGTAGTAGTAGCAGTGGTACAATAATAGTAGTAGTAATAGTAGTAGTAGTAGTAGTGCAATAATTGTAGTAATAGTAGAAAAAGTTGGTATAGAACTCATAATATTGTAGGTTTGCAGCATACTTCCACCCAGGAGTTAATGAAACCACATTCTGTTCAATTGTGACCCTTGACCTCATGACTCATGAATGTGTTTGTCACCCAGGAGATCAGGAGGGCAGGCTGGACCTGTCTCACCCCGTGCACGTAGACAACTGTCTACTGGAGCCAGAGACAGGACACTGCTGGAAGGAGCCACCAGCCTTCACACACAGAGACCTCAGGTACATCAAGTACCTCCACACCACAGCATTACAGCATTTATGTAGGAAAAGAATATACCCGACACTGGCTTAGAATATGTCCCTACCATTTGGTGAAGTATTACACACTTCTTGTTTACAGCATTTTCTAGAAATAAGTTGCTTTTTTTCTTTCATTTTGCCTTCTGTTGAACTGGCACAGCATGGCATCTCTGCACTGTATGTCCTGACTTTAATGCCTGTTGCTTTCACAGTGCTGTCCTCTACCTGAATGACAACTTTGATGGTGGAGACCTCTTCTTCACAAACAGGGATGCCAAGACAGTGAAGGTCAGTTTTAGTACACTTTTAAATATATCAAATAAAATATAAATACCTAGTATTGATATTGATTTGATATATTGATATACAGTATACCAGGGGTCCCCAATTACTTTTTATAGCGGGCCACTTTTAAAATGCACTGGAAACCGGAGGCCACTCAATCTCCAGCACAATCGCACAACCAAACATTTATGAGACAGGTTGAAATGTGTTCAGATGAATAATTGAGTTATATTAATAGCCTACCAATATTCTTAATGAGTTATGTAAATACCAGTAAACAAGAAATATGGTCAATCAGTTGTGGGAATATTTATTAAATTGATGTTTACTGTTTAGTCTGGTTTACTGGTGGACTAAACTGTGTGCCGGTTGTATTTAGAGCCAATTCAAATTCATGGTTTTGGACGATGCTTAAAAATGCAAATCAATTTTCACTTTAACTTGCATCATTATGGTATGGCCCCGCCACCGCTTCCCTGAGCTCCCGTAGTCATAGTAACGCCCTGTTAGTGTGGCACTGCAAGGTGCACAGCGGCAGCCCTAAAACACCTGCTAAACAGCAGGTCACATTAGGGAATCATTTTCCCTTAGTATTGCATATGAGAAGACATTACAGATGTGATGGAAAGACATTACAGATGCGGTGGAAAGACATTACAGATGCGATGGAAAGACATTACAGATGCGGTGGAAAGACATTACAGATGCGGTGGAAAGACATTACAGATGCGGTGGAAAGACATTACAGATGCGATGGAAAGACATTACAGATGCGGTGGAAAGACATTACAGATGCGGTGGAAAGACATTACAGATGCGGTGGAAAGACATTACAGATGCGATGGAAAGACATTACAGATGCGGTGGAAAGACATTACAGATGCGGTGGAAAGACATTACAGATGCGGTGGCATTTCACATCGCCAAAGACTTGGCGCCCATATATGCATTTGAAAAGCCTGGGTTCATCCACATGCTGAATACATTGAACCCAGATATGAAATATGAGCTTTGTTAATCATTTTATGTTAAAATAAAAACAAAACTTGTTTGATGAAGTTTAATAATTCCTTTGTAGTTTGTAGTTTGTTTTTAAAATCGTAAATCAGGTGTGGTGTGAAAAAAATCTGAGATTTTATTTTTAGTCCCAGCTGTAATGGTCTGTAACATCGTGTGGACCCAAGTGCAGTGTGCGATAAATAAGCAGGCGGTAGACAGCGGACATAAATCAAAATAATACTCTTTACTAGAGACAGGGAAAAACACGGACTGGTGCATGAAGTAAAAGGCAAAAAACAAGTCTCCAAAAACAGACTAATGAAGGATACAATAATTCACAATAAATAAACAAACAGGGAGAATGCTTCTCAAATACCTGAATGGATATAGACTCAACGAGTAAAGTGGAGAGATCACTGAGCGGGGAGTGTAGGGAAATGAGGGCATATAGACAGGTGATTAAACATACAAGGGTGACATAATTACAATCAGTCCTCCCGGTAAATGGCACGAAGCGTACCCGTAGAGCGCATGGAGGAGGGCACCGATGGGCAGGGAAACCCTCCAGATGCGCACATTGCCTCATCTCATCCATTTTCCCCTTTAACAATAGGAAACACCTCGAAACACCTACTCTAGAAAAGCATGTTGTCAGTTGATTTGTTTTGAGATACGTTGCAGGTATTATAACTTGCGGCACACTAAACATGTTGGTAACTTATCTCGTCACGGCTCTGTATCATTACAATATGGCTAATATATGCAAATGAACAACACGCGAAACGCATCATCCAGCAGACAAAACGTAGTGGGGAGTTCTGTGTGCAGGCAACATGGAGGAAAGGTAAACATTGAAGTTCCCCTTTAAAAGTTGCGGAGCACTGCACCTGTGTGTCTCTTAATAGAGCGTAACAGTGACCGCCCCTTTTTAACAGCTCCGGTGCCGGAAGTAAATTTCCCATTCATTTATCTCGTCCACTTTTCGTATAATCCTTATAAAAAGAGTATTAAGCCTTTAACCAAGCCGATCGTTCGTTGTGGTAGTCGTGACCATATTATGTTTGATTCGGGCATAAAAAGAATTTGGAAAACGGAAGAAAAGCCAAAGGTACTTTATTTTGTTGACCGAGTGAGGAACTACTCATCCCGAATCAAACATAATATGGTCACGACTACCATAACGAACGATTGGCTTGGTTCAAGTCTTAATACTCTTTTTATAAGGATTATACGAAAAGTGGACGAGATAAATGCATGGGAAATTTACTTCCGGCACCGGAGCTGTTAAAAAGGGGCGGTCACTGTTACGCTCTATTGATGCATCTACCCCCCCCCCCCCCCCCCCCCCCCACCCCTGGTTGTGTGTAGGCCCAAGTGAGGCCCGGCTGTGGCCGGCTGGTGGGCTTCTCCTCCGGCCCGGTGAACCCCCACGGAGTGATGGCTGTGACCGCTGGGAGACGCTGTGCCCTGGCTCTCTGGTTCACCAAGGAGAAGCTCCATAGAGACGTGGTAAGAGTGAGAGAGAGTGAGTGAGAGTGAGAGTGAGAGAGAGAGAGAGAGAGAGAGAGAGAGACACACACACACGGACATAGAGAGATATAGCAGATCTTTATTCTTCTCCAATGCCCTATGAACCTACTCATTTGCATTTATTTGGATTAGTTAGTTGGTAGGGTGACACAGGTGCAATGCAAATAATATATGGAGTAATATAATATAGTTATTACAGTACATTATCTCTACTCTCACTCTATATATAATGTATCATATATTTGTGCCATCATATTTTTTAGTTTCATTTGACATTTTGTGTCTGTTTATTTATTGTTTTCTCAGTCAATATTATGACGCAACTCTGCTCCATTGTTTCTTCCAGGAAAGAGAGGAGGCGGAGGCGCTGTGGGGAGTGGGTGGACAGGGTGTGGCGTCGACCACGGAGGCGGAGGGAAAGGGAAACAGCCCCTCAGGCCGCAGTGGGCGGAGCAAGCCGAACAAGGAGAGGAGTAAGGGGAGGGGCCGGGTGACGGGGGGCAAGGACGAGCTCTGAGGGCCACAGCACACAGAACAGACTGAAGGGGCCCCTGTTGGACTCCGGTGACCGTCCCATAACAGAACCTACCAACCGACCCTGGGTTGACCTGCTTTTCAGTACCACACCTGCGTGATTGTTTTCTATATTGATTTTTTTAGTTGTGTATAGTTTTTAAAGCAGTGCGTGTTTGTGTGTGTGTGTGTGTGTGTGTGTGTGTGTGTGTGTGTGTGTGTGTGTGTGTGTGTGTGTGTGTGTGTGTGTGTGTGTGTGCGTGTGTGTGTGTGTGTGTGCGTGTGTGTGTGCGTGTGTGTGACAGAATGTGCTGTCTCCGATACCATGAACTACTGGTCATCTTACGTTGATGACAGGTACACACGGCCTTAAAATATTTGAAATAAAAAACGTAAATAACAAAATGAGACCTATGTAGACAAATTATTAACAGAAAGAGAGATATGTGAAGGGGAAGTGATGCTGTAGTTAAAATTGTCATACTCTTAGGACAAGAACATGTATAGCAAGTATTGTTTGCTGCATAAATAAATATATGTAGATATATAAAGAGAGGAGCCAATCAAGACAGCATGGATAGGTCTTTGTATCTTTATATATTTTTATTTCTGCTATAGGATGGTGGTTTATTTTGTGCTCATTCTTTTTAAAACGAGGTTAGACCTGCTGAGCTTCACATGGTCCTGTGTAGGGGACCCTGCTATGTTCCCTATATAGTGGCTCATGCAATTGCATAATACATCTGGGATATCAAAATATTTGGTAATAAGAAGTGTATAGAGATCTAGAGTATCTGTGGTCAGAATCAGACCTATGAGCAGTACCGGAGCCAGACTGACGGGAATCAGACTGCCAACCCCACCTCCCACTAGGACATCGGGAGCCATGCCCAGAGCGGAGTGCGTAATAGGGTGAAAAGCGACGCCGTGAGAGAGGAGGGAAAAAAAACGGATAGAAATAGAGAGATTACTGGTAATCCCTCATAAATGAGTGCATTTGTTTATGAAGCTTAAAAAATCTCCCATTTAGAATATGGAATAGTAATCCAACGAGAGATCATTTAATCATTCCCGTTCGGTGGAACGACTCTGTGTGCCACCCGCTCCCATCTTCCCACTCCCCAGTAAGACCACCAGCACCCACTCAGTCCTCTCTTCCTCCTCCCTCCTCCCCCTCTTCCTCCACCCTCCTTCTCCTCCCCCTGCTCCCTCCTCCTCCTCATCCATCCTCCTCCTCCTCATCCATTCTCCTCCTCCTCGTATGGTGCATTAGCTAGTGCGTCAAGTGCTGGTTATGGCCTATAATATTTACTCTCTCACTCCCCCCCCCTGTGTTATAATCCTCCACAGCTGCAGAATTGGGTCGAGAGCCGCTGTTAATGGGGCCTTGGCTTTAACCCCGTCCTCGCCTGAAGAAAACCCCCCACCAGAGAGACCCTAAAAGGCCATGGCGGCATCAGCGGCGCTAATCTAAATCTACACTTGCATTTGAATGACATACACACATAATGCATCTCAGGAAATCCTCCACACTGCGGTCTCTTTAGACCGTCTGCGGTTCTAATTATACACCGGTGGAGATAATAAGTACAGTAGTATATAGCAGTACAGTAACGTATATACGGTATATATATATGCTGACGTGAGGAGCGTGTGTGTTATGTAAGCCATTTAACCACAGATGCACTCTGAGGCCAACCGACATAGGGCTGGTCGTTTGGTAGGTGATGTGAAAACACAGAACTCAACTGCCAACAGACTGTGGCTCTGAGTCATGTGTAGTGGTGAGCTGTGCTGGCCGTTTCGATGGCGAATTCTATCACAATGCTTTGTCTCTCGTCGCATGTTTTAGTGGTGGCAGCTCTTCCTTATTCTGTCATCATCACTTCTGTTCTTCTACTCCCTCTACTGATACTACTCTACTGATACTACTAATACGACTCTTTTCTACTCCGACACGCTCCTCACCCTCGTAGCGACGGTGGTAAGCCCCTAAATACATGAAGCTGGTGAAGCACAAAGGCCGAATGGATTATAATCCTCCCCACGCATACTAGGGGTAGCATACAGCCCCCCCCCCCCCCCCCCCCCTGTCCCCTAACCGTTCTGTGTGTCTCAACTGATATTTGTTGTTGTTCTTTTTCCAGTTGAACAAGACCTTTACAGGTCTTCCTCAGAGAACTTATCCCAACTTCAAGGTCAGCAGGGGTCACCATAGTATTACTAGCAATGGGTTAAGTTAGCAATTGGGTGCGCTTGAAACTTGTTCTTGTGAAATCCTTACTCTACCGATAGCGATCTACTGTCGCACTTTCTTCTAACAATTGTACTTATTGTAAGTCGCTTTGGTCAAAAGCGTCTGCTAAATGCCCTAAATGTAAATGTAAATGTATTTCAGGGCTCAATTTATCCATGCACACCCACAGACATGCGCACACACCCACAGACACACACACACACACACACACACACACACACACACACATATGCACACAAAAAACAGATGTGTGAATGCAGGCTCACAAACACAAAATGCACTCAATTATTGATCCTTGTTTGTGATTAACATGGATTTAGCCCTAATCCACATGAGGTCAAGGTATAGAACCAGCTACACAAAACTGGTTTACACTGTTGAGGCTTTCTCAGGCCTCTTGTCTCACTCCTACAACTCCAGCATGAGGTTGAAACAAACATGTGTTGTTTGTTTCTACGTATGTGTAGAAGTACCGGTTCTACAATGCTAATATGTCCTCCATGTCGAGTCTGTGTGTGTGTGTGACAAACATAGAAATGCAGGTAATGTTGGAGCCAGGGAAACACACAAACATTAATGTCCCAAAGGTCACGGTGAACAGTTATGGTTAATAAAGTGTGATGGAACAAAAGAGACAAATGCGGTCATTCCCACTCTTCTTCCAGTCCCTTCTCTCTCTTTCTCTCTCTCTGGTCCCTAGTCCCTGGTCTCTGGTCCCGAGTCTCTAGTCTCTGGTCTCTGGGCTCTGCCAATACCAGCGTGCTGCCCATAAACCGGCTAATATTAGCCTCTCCTTAGGTTGACAAAACACAAAGCCCTCCTGCCAGTCATACAGCAGCAGACACAGGCCATCAGAGCTCCATAAAAAGCCATATCCTCAGGTCCTCTATTTATCCTTTTTTTCCCTCTCTTTCTCTCTCTCTCTCCCTCTCTCTCTCTCTGGACAGACCATCCCTCCCCTCTATGATTTCCATCCCCTGTTTTTTGTTTCTCTGGTTGAGACCCGCTCACATCTTTTGACCCTATGACCGGACTCCACACCTTGTTTGGTTTATGGTTTATTCTCCTATTTTTTTTCTCTCTTTTCCATTCTCTCTCTCTCTCTCTCTCTCTCTCTCTCTCTCTCTCTCTCTCTCTCTCTCTCTCTCTCTCTCCCTCTCTCTGCCCATCCCAGGGTTTTATCCCCTAATCACTGATCTCTCTTCATCCCTCCAATCCTCATCTGTTCCTCATAGGAGCAGTGAAGAGAGAGAGGGAGAGAGAGACACACACACACGCACACATACACACACGCACACACACACACACACACACACACACACACACACACACACACACACACACACACAGAGGAATATACTCATTCACTGTTGGTGTGCCACCAACAGTGAATGACCAGGAGAAAGCGAAGGAACAGTGGGATCGAACCTATGCCAGTTAACAGGAAACCACCATCAGAAGAGTGATCATCTACTAGATCAACCCCAAGAGGATCCCCTGTGATCGGTGAGTGAGGGTTCATACTGTTGATGTTTATGTGTGTTTTTGCGACCATCTTCCTCTATCCATGTAGTGATGTCACCCCTGCTTGGCCGACTGGGTGAACTTTACCCCCTGTCCCTGTGCACCACCAAAAGGAAATGTGTAGTTTTGGGGAACGTGTTTTGTAATTAAATTTTACATTTTTGGTCTGTAAACTTTGTCTGACAACTTGTTTGTAAAAGAAGCGCGAGAAGTCTGTTTGACCGATCACGTTAGAGACCGATATAACCAGAGGCCAGCAATATAGACCTTGAATTTATTTTGATTTGACATTTATTCCAGTGATATTTAGTTATAATTAGATCGGCTTGTGATGTTGGTTACGATAATGGTCCACGCATGACAGAGGATATCTGTAAAGAAAATAATTTTGGGTTTGGTATTTTCTTATTTCCTATTCTGATTGATAATTTAAAAGATATGTTTCTAGAAGGGTCCTGCAATACTTTTTGCATCGTGTTATCAAAAAAGTATCACTCAACAATATCATACCTTATGCAGTAACTCTGACACGGCATAGGATCAGTCCAACAGTACTGTGAAAACTAGGGCAGATATCTAGGACACTAGACCAAAGAGCATAACTTATCATTTATTGTGATACATTTTGATATATTTGAGACATTTTACATGATCACAAATACTACCATCAACAAAATACATTGAGTTGTGTGTTTATAAACTTTTGGGTTGGAGCACACAGGTGTAAATATTACTGCACATTCTTACAAATCTCTGATCAAGTCTCAAGTTCACAAGCCTGGCCACACACAGGGAACAAAACTACCGTCCCACCTCACACAAGCTGCCATTCTCACAAGTTGTGATCTCTCTCCCCCACCTCTCTCCATTCTCACCCCACTATCACCCCACTTCCCTCCCTCCCTCTGTCCATCTCTTATCCAGATGCAAAGAGCAGTCAATAATCGGATGAGAGCAGATTTGATTCAAAAGGCTTCCCTTTAAAATCTCAGCCGCTAGGATTTAAAACTCACTCTACTGCTGCTGCTGCTGACTGGCCTCTTACCGCCCCTCCACCACCATCCCTCCCTCTCTCCCCCTCTCCCCCTCTCCCTCTCTCCCTCCCTCCATCCATCCCTCCCTCCCTGTCTGTCTGTCAGTCTGGCTGTCCGTCTTTCTGTCTGTCTGTCTGTCTGTCTGTCTGCGTTAATGCACTCCACTATCCAGCCACCCCTAGCACAGTCATTTAATCACACGGAACAATGGCAGGACAGAATGGCAAAAAGGGCACAGCTAAAACACTCAGGCCTTCACTATAAACAACATTACTGCATCCTAAATCCTTCTGGAATAAAGCCATAGCATCCCCTTGATATCAACCTCATGGAGTGGGGGATAATCATTTAGTAATTTGTTATTTCAATTTTGGGATTGTGACTCTTTGGTCAAGTCCCATGTCATTGCATGGGACCCTCTTGACCAATTGGGGTCTAAAGGTTTAAAGGAAATTATTGGGCTGCCTAAGCCAGATATCTATCTATATAACTATTGCTCAAAACTGAGCCTAGCGTCAGTCAATTCTGAAAACATATGTTTCTTCCACAGAGTCACTCCCTCCTTCTCTCTTCAAACAAATTAGAGTCAAATGAACCGGGTCAGGAGTTTTTACATACAACACACATTCAAATACACAGAGAGAAAGAAAGAGATTGCTTCAGGGACTTACATGATAAAATCAAGGGGGAACTTCACGCCCTATCACTTTGCAAGGTAAGATAAATGAATGAGACAAAAAGTGTATTTTGTTTTCACTCTCGTTGGGAAGGTAGTGTTGTGGTGTTGTGGTGTTGTGTGAGGGAGTTGGCTACAAAATGGTGATCCTCATTTTGAAAGAATTTTCCTAGAATCACTCACAGAAAAGTATTTTTTGTATTTGTGTTACATTATAATGAGTCAGAGATGTTGCCAATGTGTTGCGTACTTCACTTACGCATTTGCCTGGATTATATTTCTCAGTGTATTAGCTTTAGTTTGTCCATTAGGTGATTACTTCACAGCTAAAAATGATTAGTTTAATCATACCATTACCACATTCAATAGCCATCAAGCATCACAGCTTAATAGAATAGAAAATTAATAGAAATAGAATAGAATAGAAATTCACAGACATCCTTACAAACATTTAAAAAAAGAGATACAAAACATGAAATTATACCATCTGTCCCTTTGTTTGAGTTTGTTGAAAGGTGTGTGACAGTAAATGGAAAGAGTGTAAAGATATTGAGGATATTGTTTCAGGACATACTGGTTTGGGTTTGCTTGCTGTCTGGGTGTGGATATGTGCTCTAGAGTGTCACGTTATCTAAAGAGAGACGATTTGGATTGTAATGCCTAAATATTAATAATATTAACCATTATTCATCAGCACCAAAAGTGCGTACGTGTACGTGTTTGCGTCCACGTGCGTACGTGTGTTTGTGTGCACCCGCGTGCGCGCCCGTGTGTGTATGAGTTTGTGTGTGCGTGGTGCGTGTGTGTGTGTGTTAGTATTCACACACACGCAACCATGACCTGTCGCGTATCGTTGTCTTTGTATGTGGATGTTTGCAAAGTAGTTTAAGCCGAGTTTGAATTGCAAAGCAGCCCTGGCTTAGAGAAACAGAGGCAGGAGCCCGGGGTAGGAACTCTTTCAGGAATATGCAGGTGGAAAAGTGAAGCTGGAGGGAGCTGGGAGTGAGTAAAACTTTATTCATCAGCAGTGGATTGCATCGCATCCCACGCGACACGATTTTAAAAAACATATTATTATTATTCTTCTTTTCTCCTTTTTCTCCTTCTTCTCTTCGTCTTTTCAGCCCCAGCGTTTTGCATAAGCTCGTCGCTTGTCTCTCTGTCTACTTCGGGGACAGTTCCTGAGAGCCAACGCCATGGGTGAACTAGAGGAGCTGAGGAGAGAGGCGGACAACATTAAAGATCAGATCACTGTATGTGTGTGTGTGTGTGTGTGTGTGTGTGTGTGTGTGTGTGTGTGTATATATATATATATGTATACCCATTCATATTCATTCTTTATGAATATGGAGGATAAGAAACTTTTGATTGGGGCCATCTGGCTTTTTTAAAATGTGATCATCGTGTCAAGATGTGTTTGTTTAATGATCGTAAAAACAAATTCAGGCAGAGTGAGTGTTGACCTGTGTGTATTTGTGTGTGTGTGTGTGTGTGTGTGTGTGTGTGTGTGTGTGTGTGTGTGTGTGTGTGTGTGTGCGTGTGTGTGCTGGGACTCCCCAGGAGGCCCGTAAGGCCGTGCAGGACACCTCCCTGCAGGAGGCCACGGCGTCGGTCAACGTGGTGGGCCGCGTCCAGCTGAAGACCAGGAAGACCCTCAGGGGCCACCTGGCCAAGATCTACGCCATGCACTGGGGCACCGACTCCAAGTAAACACCCTTTGTATATAAATATTAGATATGTTTATTACATGGCTCTGTTGAATACGTGATTCTGATTGGTCAATTACGGCATTACCCTGTCAGGGTTTATTTCACAATAATGACCGGCTCGCTGTACATTATCCCTTACATATAATATGTATTTATGTGCTGTGTATATAGAAACAATAGGGAAAATACCGGAGAGAACTATTGGATTAGATTATAAAGTTCCCCTTTTTTATTGACTGCTGTTAAGTTGTTTGTAACCTTACAGAGGGTGAATCTTATTCTGTACAGCCAGCCAGTGAAACCAGGAGTTAGTTTTGATTGGTGCATTGGATTGATGTAGTCACTACACTATTTCTAATTGGATAAATGAATCTAATTATACAACAGTTACTTCCGACCAAGTCATTTGATTGGACAAGAGGCATTCCATGGTGATATTCAGAATAACAGCACTGGGACTTTTAACTATCCCTCCACTTTACAGCTGCTATAGTAATAACCGATACAAAGTAGCCGGCCTGCGGTAAGAGGAAATGTTTCTTGTTGCTTGGCAACGAGGAACTATTTTTGTAGAACTGTTGTATAAAAGCGATACTGCACTTGACTTACTGTAAGTGCTGTTATACTCAATATCAGCACGGCTGTGATTCGGTCGTAGGTATGAGGTACATAGTGCCAAAGATAATCACAGCCATAACAGCAGTCCCTCTCGTGTGATATTGCTTAATTAGATCGCCAGGATGTCTCATAAGCTGTCTCTCCAATGTCTCCTCAATGTGTGTTTAATCTCTGTATGTTTCTTTGTTAATTCGTTCTTTCTTTCATTCTTTCTTTTTCCTACACCAGGTTGTGTGTGAGTGCTTCCCAGGATGGTAAACTCATCGTGTGGGACACCCTTACCACCAACAAGGTAAAAGAGGTTGTTTCCCCTTCACTCGTTGTTCACTACGCCAACAAACCTACCCTCTAAGTTTTGCATGAAACGTGTATGTGTTCGATTCTGACTCAGAGATCATTAGTGAGGACTTGAGGTCTGATCCTCCTCTGCGTCTCTCCAGGTGAGCGCCATCCCTCTGAAGTCTTCATGGGTCATGACCTGTGCCTACGCCCCCTCTGGGAACATGGTGGCCTGTGGCGGTCTGGACAACATGTGCTCCATCTACAACCTCAAGGGCAAGGATGGCAACGTCAAGGTCATGCGTGAGCTGGCTGCACACACGGGTACGAAGACTCGCGCAGGAGTTGTTTTTAGACCGCTGCTGTTGTTGTTGTTGTCGTCGTATGAAGAAGAACAAGAGACCTTCTTTAACACTTCTCAACTACCACAGCAAATCTAAAGATCAGCCGACTATACCTTCTAACCATGAACCTCCTCTATTCATTTCCAGGTTACCTGTCCTGCTGCCGTTTCATCAGTGACAGCGAGATCATCACCAGCTCAGGTGACTGCACTTGGTAAGTGACGGATACGACCGGTGCCTGGCTAGAGTTCAACTGCACGGTACTTCCTGTTCACGATGTCCAGTAACCTCGCATCCCTCCTCCTCCTCCTCCTCCTCCTCCACCTCCTCCTGTAGCGTGCTGTGGGACATCGAGACCGGCACACAGAAGACGGTGTTCGCCGGTCACCTGGGGGACTGCATGTCTCTGGCCGTGTCCCCGGACTTCAACATGTTCATCTCCGGGGCGTGCGACTTCACCGCCAAGCTGTGGGACATCCGGGAGGGAACGTGCAGACAGACCTTCGGAGGCCACGAGAGCGACATCAACTCCATCGGGGTGAGGAAATAAATGGGGCCTGTTTACTATTTAGCCATTTACCACAGTGGTTTTCCAACCTTTGACTATAGGTGTAATTCTCATAATGTCATCGGGGACCACCTCATGTGCCAGCGGTAGAAAATAGATAAATACAGCCGCAGTGGCTGAGCAGAGTGCCAGCGCCCCCTTTATACACAATTATTACCTCAAAAAGGCCATAGCCAGTGGGAAGCAGTGAAAAGGAAAAGTCAGAAATGCTGCTTATGTTCCCAGTGTGTAACAGAAATTAACACACAGCATCAATGAAAATCATTACAATGGAAAAAAATATATATGATGGAATGCACAATGTGTGACATTATTTTTAAAGCCATATTGCTATATTTACTGAACAATATTATTGATACATTTATTTTCATTTATCTATATTATTTTTTAATATAATCGTAAATGTGTATTTCAAGAATAAAATCCCATGTACCACCTGCAGTACGCGTGCAACCAGTGGTAGGCGTACCGTCCACAGGTTGAAAAACACTGATTTAGCAGACGATTTTACCCAAATCAACTTCATGCCAACAGGTAGACTGTGTGGTGTTGAACGTGGCACCGCACACACCCTAAGCAGACAGTGTTTCCCAACCTTTTAGTGGCTAAGGCACATCCTGATACCAACTATAAAAAAATCCAAGGTTCAAATTCAAAGTTGTTTATGAAAAATGTCACACACATTATTACCATAATATAAATACACATCCAACAGGCAATTGCATTATTTGTCAAATATGTATTGAAATGGAGCAAATATGTGCATTAGCCTACATGGAACAATTAATCAATAAAGCAAATCATAAATAGTACCAATTATATTAGTAACCCTGTGTCAGGATTATGTATTAAATCCCACAAATGTTCACATTTGCACACCTAGTCTTGCCTCAAGGCACGCCAGTGGTGTGCGCTAACCCTAACCCAAACCCACACTGGTTGGGAACCACTGCTTTAAACTGTCCAGCTCTCCTCCCACATCTATTAGGTGAGAACTATGATTGAGAACAGTGGGCTACAAGTTCTGACATCGCTTCCCCCTTCCCTTGTAGTTCTTCCCCAACGGGAACGCGGTGATCACAGGGTCGGACGACGCCACCTGTAAGCTGTACGACATACGGGCTGACCAGGAGCTCATCACCTACCAGGACTCCAGCATCATGTGTGGGGTCACCTCCCTCGCCCCGTCCCGGTCTGGACGCCTGCTGCTGGCCGGCTACGACGACTTCAATGTCAACATCTGGGACACCCTGAAGGCCGAGAGAGTGGGTGAGTGAAACATTGGGAAGCTGGAAGAAGAAAGAGGAGAGAGAGGAATGGAATAATCCGTATCACACAAGGTTTACTATGGTAAAGTATGCATATAATAGCTAGTCAATATAACAAAATATAGATGGATGGATGGACAGACAGACAGACAGACAGATAGTGACACTCTCGCTCCCTTCATTCTCATAATCGACCACGCGTTGAGGAAGGTCATGTACCAGGAGGATTCGTCATGTACCAGCCGTCACAGTTACTGACCTCGACAATGCCGACGACATCATGCCCATCTCAAACACCGCTTAGCAAGCTCACAAGCTCAGCCGAAACGAAATGCCTAAAGAGTGGGACCTCAGCTGAACTCAATGAAGACCAAGGTCTTGGCCTTCAACAACAATGACACAGTTGGGTGCACCAGCAGTGGAGAGAGATAACCTTCAAAGTGGAGGAAGACTTCAGGTACATTGGTGCCTGGACCTCAGGACAAGAAGGGCAATCACCTGGAAGGTGCGGCACCACATGAGGAAAATGTGGAAGTCTGGGCTCAGCAGGAAGATCAAGCGCAAACCTCAAGCCTCCACCGTCGAATCCGTCCTGCTGTATGGGGCAGAAACATGGACTCTCAACGCTGCCCAGGAGTACACCGGCGACCTCTACGCCCCTACGCTGGAGACTGAGGCTCGCCGACCACAGCGTGCGCCCTCCTGACCTCATTGCTTCAAAACTTGTCCTCTGGGAACCCATTCATGGTGAAGCCACACGTGGTGCTGGGAGGATAACATACGTGGACGTGCTGAAGGAGGACACCGGCTACGCCAGCGCTGATGAACAGCGTGCTGGACTGGGATGTGTGGAGAGGTGTCATCTCAAGAGCCCGAATCGCCCCAGTGGCCTCGGCATGATGATGATGATGATGATGATGATGATGATGATGATGATGATGAATATCTCTCTATATTTTGTTATATTGACAAGCATTGCCCATTTTCATAATGATTCTAACAAAAGTTTGATTAAAGTATATACAATCTGTATAAAATGATGGTTTCCAGTTGGAAAGTAAGAAACTTTAAAACAATGTTTGTACATTTCTGTTCATCTTTGTTCCAATGAACACCCTTTCAAGACGGTGCTGGAAATGTTACGATTTCTGGACAATAACATTCATAACATTTCTATATTTGGAAATAATATTTAAATCGTATTTTTCTCAGGTGTGTTGGCCGGTCACGACAACAGAGTCAGCTGCATCGGCGTGTCTACGGACGGGATGGCGTGTTGCACGGGGTCATGGGACAGCTTCCTCAAGATATGGAACTGAGAACCTTGTCGTCACCCGGCAACTGAAACCCAGGGAGAAGAAACAAGGGGAGTCTGACCACAACCTGCCACGAAGTCAAAAACAGCAGACGAGCACACACGAGGGGGAAGAATTGGTTATCTAGGGAGGGATATGGGCTGAGGAAAAAAAAAAACACAAACACATTTAGCATGAGAGAGAGAGAGAGAGAGAGAGAGAGAGAGAGAGAGAATATTTACTGTGCCAAGTCCTATCACATGTTGGAGAAGGGTTTGAGTAGAAGGAAGGAGTTTTATCTTCTCTGAATAACTTTTTCTCTCACACTTTTTGTTTCTCTCAAGTGATAGGCTTGGGGGTGGGGTGGGTGGGTAGTGCTGGGGGTCTAATCAATAGTGAGATATACTCAAGATTCAAATCGATTACCATACGCACATTTCTTGCAGTGATTGGAAGGATCCCATAACGAGAACAGTTGCCAAATGGAAAAGTAGTGATTGAGTGAGATAGACGCAAGATACGTGTCCCGTTAGGACATATGTAGGCCATGCAGGGTACAAACATAGTTTATATAATACAATAAGTTAAAATATCAAATAATGAGCATTTGCGTTTTTGTTTCAAACTGTTTTGAGTATGGTAGACATTTCCTTCATTTTGTATTCCTTATCCTTATTTTCCATTTTCTAAATACCCTTATAGAATGGATTGTAGTGTGCGTATGTCTACATTAGTGTCCATGAGTTGTTTTTTGTATGCGTGTTTGATAGACAATGTTTACTTGGGGGTCTGATGTTTTTTGCCCTATTCCCCACTAGCTAGTCATGAGAAGTGCTTTGAGTAAGCCGTCGGATTCACAGATGGGATTATCCAATGAAAACGCATGCCTCGCTGAGCACTTACAAAAGAAAAATATGACCCATCTTTCTAGTGTGTGTGTGTGTGTGCGTATGTGGATGAAAATGGCTACGAAATGCAAATGAACATCATAATCTGTATGCTTACATTTTCCTTTTAAAATCCTCCAGACTGTACGTTACTGCATTGGTTTCCGTAGAGCACCAGGTCTCACTAGGATTCGGACTGCCTTTTGTCCACACTGGATACATGCTGTGCTTGGCAATGCCATAGTACCTTTCTGAATCATTTCTAATAAATGTGGAATTCTGCATCACCGAGTAGTCTTCAATTATTCCCAAAAACCAACTAGGGGTTTCAAAAGCAGTAATTCTAGTTCTAGTTTGTGGCAACAGTTTATGCTAATCCGAACCGCTTCCAGCTTCACAAGACATTTGTGTTAACACTAGCTCATCACCAAAACCAAGCCTGAACCAGTTTAAAAAACAAACAAGTGTTGGAAACCATTGGCCAAACATACAAGTTTGCACAGCATTAATTCAACAATAACAGGTATGTTGTATGTCAATTAGAAAGGCTCATTTAAGTCATGTAATAGTGTGAGAAAAAGGCACAAAAATAAAACAGATTAATTTATTTACAAAAAGGATGCAAAACATTGAGAAAAGTGGACTGATAGGTAAAGCAGAGGTTGAAAAACAAACAAAAACAATCCAGTTTTCAAGACACTTAACACTTTTTTTTTTTACAATATAAAAATGATAGAATTTGGATGACTTGTCTTCCTCATCGGTTCTCCTTATCCAGAGCTACGGTCAGGACTCTGCGCTCCACCTGGCCATGCCTCTGCCTGTCTGGGGTGGAGGCCTTCAGCTTCATCTAAAATGATGACACATGTTAAGATGGTCCCTTTTTTTAATGCATTGTTATTATTACAAAAAAAAGTGCCAAAATCACAGCAAATGGAGGAAAAGGTGGTTATTGCATCAAGAAGTGTGTGGATGATTTACCTGAGACTGCTTGTCCCGGGGCGAGTTGGCCCCGAGGACCTGCAATGGAGAGCGACCCTCAGAAAGTCTCTTGGCTGGAATGAAGAGGGAGGAGTAAAACATAATGAGTGACATTGTGCACATAGTTTACCCTCATTCCTTCCTCCATGAAAATGTCCCCGTTCCACAACCAAGTTTACATGAGACGGTATGGGTAATGATAAAATGCTACGTATTCATTAGTAACTTTAAAATAAATAAATTAAAACATTGAATAAATTAAATTAATACTTGTCCTTTATACACACCTTTCTGCTTAGTTTTGGTGGACTGGCCCTTGTTCTCATTGTTGGTATTCTTAACAGCCACTCGGACCGCCAGTGGCGAGGAGCCTCCCTTTGACGCCCGCACTCCCCTGGCTCTGAGGCCCGCGGTGCCGAAGCCCTTCCCCAACCACTGGGGCTTGAACACCACCTGACTGGGGCTCCTCGGGTCGAAGGTGGGGCACTGGATCCCGGTGGAGGGCCGTGGCTTCTCTTGGCTGGGGGCAGGGCTCGACTTCGCTGGTAGGGCGAGTGTAGCGGCGGCGGTACACTGTGGTGCCTCCGTCGACGGTGACTCTTCTGCGGGCGCTTGCGCCGCCTCTTCTGCGGGCGCTTGCGCCGCCTCTTCTGCGGGCGCTTGCGCCGCCTCTTCTGCGGGCGCTTGCGCCGCCTCTTCTGGTCGCTCTGGGGACATCAGCACGACATCAGCCGCAACTTCAAGGCAGGAAACCTGGGCGGGAGTTGGAGGGTATTCTGCATCGACGGTAATGGAAGGGACCACGGAGGAGTGGTCACGCTCCTCTCCGGTCGGTGCGCCGTCGTCCGCGTTCACAAGAGGCGAGGCGGGGCTGTCGTGTACCTGAACCTCAGTGAAGATCTGAGCCGGCGCCGCTTCCTCGTGGCACGTGATCAGACTCATGCTCAGCCTCTTGTGAAGGGGAGACTCCTTGGCCTCCTCCGCCTCCTCCACCGTCAGGTCCCCCGTGTCCATGTAGACCTCCATCTGGTCCTCGTCCAGGAGGACGAAGGGACTGGAGGAAGGGCCCACATGCTCGATGGGCAGCACTGGGGTGGTGAGGAGAGTAGCGTGCTCAGCCATGGAGGTCAAGGTCTGGGAGGGCTGGCGAGAGAGGAGAGGCTCACCGGCGCTCGGTTCGTTACCCACAGCCACCTCATGCTCTTCTACAACCTCCTCCTCCTCCTCTTCTTCTTTGTCTTCTGGGTTGAGGCAGGGCGGTAGGAGAGGCCTATGTGGGACTTTGTCTGAGACCTCGCTGTGGAAAAACATGCCCAGGCGACGAGCAAGGGAGCCGGCGGTTTCTGCAAAGAATAAATGAATGACGTTTCCATGATATTTACAACAATGTTTAAGTAGCGTACCCCGCAAGCGTGTGCTTCAATGAATGGTTACCTCTCATACTATCTCTAGCAGGAGTGCGGGCGATGCCAACCGTAGGGGACCTGGGGTCGAAGGCAAGCTGTGGACACTCAATCTTTTCCTCGACGGCTGGTTTGGAGGAAGGCCCAGCCACCTAAAACATTAATAAATACGTATTTATAATGGTCAGACATGTCCACAAAAATACTACATAAGAACATTCAGCATTAAGTACTTAACCAGTCAAGACAACAGGCAGTAATGCATCAATCAACCGGGGGGTACCTGGATAGGTGTGCGGTCGATGCATGCGGACGGAGACCGGGGGTCCATTAGCTCGCCGTTTCGGATGGTCGTGACGCATCTGTGCTGAGGTTCTGGTTTCGGCGTTGAAGGGACGGCCTGTTTACTCTCACTGGATCCCATTGTGACGATTTGTTGGATGGTTTTCTCACTGTGAGGAGCACACGTTTCAACTTCGTGGTTACCGTGTCTTTAACGGAAACACGTTTTAATGCCCCGTTTTACCTTGCAATGCCGTTAGCATGCTAGCCACACGTGTAGCGTGCTGCGTATCAGTTGATGAAAGTCACACAGAGTTGTTTAATTGTTGTTTATTATTCACCAACAATTGTACAGTAAATAAGCATAATTAAATAGAATATTTATCAAATAAAATATACCAAACTGCTGGCTTACCTTAGCCGATATTGGTTTAGTCCTATTGTTTGTCCTCTCACTTCTCGACTGTACGACCACCACAACTGCGCCGTTGTTTATAGGTAGGTGCTTTAAAACTTTAAACGAGGTGCGCGTGCATGCTTTCTTTCAAACCGACCAATCAGCTTAGCCCGGAAGCCGTGTCCTCGACGCGGATTGGCCCACAGCGCCACACGTCGAAGATATGGGCGGGGCGTCCAAAAGATAACACGTTTCAAATCAACTGCTGCAAAATATGACACTGACAGGAGGGCAGGCATAGCAGTCTGGCAATCTTTAACAAATAACAATAAAAGGACTATATGTGATAAGCATGAACTGTAACAATTGAGTTTTTATTTAGTGCAAGGTTACATAAAATAGGAGAAACTTACACAAACAAAACATGAAATCTAAGCTTTATTGCTGCATATTAAACATTACAGTCAGGGTAAATCGTTTCAAAATCAATAATAGTGCAATAATTATGGTACAATACACAATGTGGCACTAAGCAATTCTTTTACAATAAGCTAAATTGCTTTACAAGAGCATTGAGAAAAAGAGGCAAATTACATGTTATTCAAATCTGAGCTCCACCCACCCACACAGACATGCGCATTTACTACATAATGATAATCTTGATGGTTTGCCTTGCTTCCTTGTTTTTCTTTCCTTCATTTAAAAAAAAAAAAAAACATATGGGGGAAGAAAAGCTGACTTCAGCCCTCCCAAACTGACGGGCCCTTCTAGATTTAGTCCTAAACCGAGCACTTCAAAAGCGCCTTTAATTTAAAGTTTGGAGGATCCCAGCAATGAGCATATGATATACGGATGGGTAATGATTACTTAATTTAACAGCCAACCAAGAACACACACGTGCGCACACACTCACACACACATTATTTTTTTTAATACCAATTTATAATGTATGGACATTCAGTTTTATTAATTAAATATATTTTTCGATCAGTGTAACTGGTGGAGGAATGGGCGTCTGCTGTGGAAATACACCGACATGGTTTGTGAAAATGAAAAGGCCCAGAGAGTCTCAGCTGCTGGTTGCAACACCTCGATGGAGCTCAAAATTACAATACTGGAGGTTTTGACTAAAGTCCCATCATGTCATTGTGCGTCATTATGAAGTCTCTGGGAGGTGGAGGACACACCTTACGCAACTACTCCATCTTCACCATCGCCTGTTGTTGACGTTGGAACAACCCCCACGCGCGCGCACACGCACGCATGCGCACGCACACACACACACACACACAGCAGTTCTCTTGCATCCTCCATTAACTCTTACTCCACCAGCTCCGCCCGACACCGCTCTCCATACAAAATACACTCGCACTCTATGAGCCCGATCCGGTCGCCCCCCCCTGCCCTGGTCCACCCTCATTCGGGACCCCCACCCTCCGCCTCCCGCTGGCAGAAGTGGGCCAGCAACGTGTCCAAGTCCCGGTTGTCTGCGGCCGAGTAGAGGCCACTCTCCCCCATCATGCTCAACGCCATGCGCAGCGTGGACCAGATGTTGTCCGACATCACGCTGGCGGCTGAGCCCACGGGTCGCATCGCGGCGCCCGCTCCCGCAGCACCTGACGCCGCCCGTCGCTGGAGAGACAGGGCCTCCAGGAAGTGCTCCACCGCCTCCCTGTGGAGGACAATGGAAGGTCAAAGGTCAGGCGATGCTGGCTCCTTATTGGCTGTTATGCATTATGTGCGTTACGAGTTGGTTTTTGTTTGTTTGTGTCATTTAAAATAATCTAATAAAATCATGAATTGTTTTATTTTTATTTATTACTTCATTTATTTTACAGATAATATAGATCCCAGCAGTAAGCACATCTCCTCTAGCTCACCTGTGTGCGCCTAAGTTGACGCAGCTGATTCCCAAGTTGTAGCGGCTGCGGATGAACCCCGGCTGCAGTTCCAGGGCCGTCCTGTACGCAGCCACGGCCTCCTCCGAGCGGCTGCCGTTGGCCAGGGTGGCGCCCAGCTTGTTCCAGAGCAGGTAGTCCTTAAAGACCAAATGAGAATGAGTGTCAAACAGACACTTCAGCTTGGTAGAAAAGGCGTGGAACTAGATTAGAGTCAAATCTAAATCAATGGACCATATAATCTTGTATGTTCTGACCTGGGGAGTGACGGAGAGGGCGGCAGTGAAGCAGTCCACAGCCTTGTCGTACTCCCCACTCAGGTTGAAGAGGACGCCCAGGCCACACTGCAGCTGGGGGTCCACCCGCGCCGGGTCTGCGTTAGCGGCTCGAAGGAACAGGGACTGAACCTCCGTGAACAGGGACCTGGGAGAGTGACCCGGGACCTGGTTAATAATATGTCATGTGGTGGATGCTTTTATCCATTTAGTTATTTATGTATTTTTATTTTGTTTTTCTTTATTTTATTTACTATAACACAAAAAGGTCACAGGACCACAGGACGTGGTTCTCGTTGTAGTTAGATGGCGTGGAGGTGTGTGCGTGCATGTACGTGGAGATAGTGGAGCACGGCAATAGGGGCATATAACAGCACAAAAAATAATATCAATATACAGAAACTATTCACATTAGGCATCAACAGGCATTATTCAGACAACAGGCTAAAAGTGGTCCATACTAAAACCTATACTGAAACTGGTCCACACTAAAACCTATACTAAAACTGGTCCATACTAAAACTGGCCCATACTAAAAGCTATATTAAGCTATATTAAAATTTTAGATACATGTCATTAAAGAGCAGGTAGAGGGGGGAAGCATCTTGTTCAAGGATGCCTACAGGTAGACTGCTGCAGGTACATTGGGGTTTGAACCCAGAACCTGGTCTGGGAGTCAAGCGCCTTAACCGCCCCTTTTAACCAAAGCATACCACGAGTGCATACAGAATGTATGCACTTATAGCATGGGTGGCCCCAGTGGAACTCAAACCCCAAACCATGGAAGTCCTAACAACATGCTCTAAAGTGGTGGTGGTGGTTTTGCACAGTCCATCAAAGTAATGGTTTAGTTGGCAGGTTATTGTATACAACATGTAAATATTGGATCAACCCTAGTGGCACTCACTCGGGCAGCAGGGATCCGAACCTCTCCCTCCGTATCTCCTGCTCCTGGGCCCCGTCCCTCTCCCCCTGCTCCCGCTCACTCTGCTCCTGCACAGCGCGGTACTTTGGGTTGTGTCTCAGCCAATCGCGGAGCGTCTCACAGGCCTGCCTGTGCAGCGACTCGTTGGTGAAGCTGACGGCCAGAGCCATGAGAGCAGTCAGGTTGTCGTTCTGCAGCTCTATGCATCTGGCAAAGGGGAGGGAAAAAAAGACCTTGTCATTGTCATAAGACAGCAGGTACACAGTACGCGCTAACACGTTTCATACATGGTGTTATATACATATGTATGCAAGCAAAAAAGCAAAAATGCTAAATACAGTTGTAAAAGGAGACATGAAATGTGAGCTATGAACCCTCAATACACGTCTATACTCCTGGACCCCGTCCAATGTTCACCAAATTGTTTTTAATAACACATTTTATTATTAATATTATTATTATTATTATTATTATTAATAATAATAATAATACATCAGTCAGTTCTTCTCAATTAAAGCGCAGAATGCCATGAATTAAAATATTAATAAAACAGCATGAACAAATCCATTAATCAATACAAAGAAAAAAACGAAACATCCAGAATAATATTTTGTATTGTTGTTATTCCGACTCCATACCTGCGGAGGGCGCTGATGGCAGCAAATTCTTGCTCGTTCTCCGCTTGAGAGGTTCCCAGATATTGCCAAGCCTGCAGCAGATAATTATTTACGTAAAAATCACATTTTATATGACATACTACAAGGGGTTTGAATTCATCATATTTTAATTCCTTATTTCACTTGATTATTAATCTTATTGATTAAATAGATTGTTTTAGGAGGTCGAAAAGTAAACAAATAGGCCCACAGCGCCCTCTAGAGTCTCACCAGTTGGTTTTCTGGTTCCTTCTGCACAGCGCTTTCAAAGAAGCGCACCGCCCCAGGGATGTCCCCTGCCTCCATCCTCTTCAAGCCCTCGGATAAGGGGTCCTGGTGGCTCAGGTAGGGGTTGTCCTCCTCAAACTGGTAACCCTGTAACAGGAAAGTGAAAGCAATATGTAAATCTCATCTCCAAGGCAACAAGTGTTCATAAAAGTGACATTAGCCGTGTTTCTACCTAATTGTCAGGCGAATTTTAAGCAAACTTTGGAAATGTTGCAAAAAAGTAAATACGAATTAGCCGCGTTTCTATCAACTGGCTTGGAGTGGATAAACTAGGCTACGCAAAGTGTAGTTTTTCATCAGAAGTTGGTGTTATAGGCCATGTTATGCATGGCTGTAGTAAACAGTAGAAGAAGTAGAGGTTGAAAACCTCAAAACAAAAACCAGTCACCTTGACCAACTGAGAATGTTTTTTTCATGAATGAGGCCGAGGAATATTTTGGTCTCATCGGTGCACACATACCAGTTGTTTCTACCAGCCATGTTTTAGTGCGTTATGGGAATATCCGGGATGAACATTTTTTTGAGTCGTTTTTCTTCAAGTCTTTGAAGAAAAAAGGCCTCAAGTCTTTTTGAATTTTGCCGTTTCCATCAACCTTTTCTAAAGCGATACTTGAAAATGTGCATAAAAATACATTGATGGAAACACGACTATTACGACTATAGCTGCGTGAAGGACCCCTACCTTGTCGTAGCTGGTGCTGAGGAGCTGGTCGAAGTCAGACAGCCAGGGATGGCTCTCTGCGTCCCTCTTCGCCATCTCCTCCCACTCCTGCTGCAACTTCTCCCAGAAGTCCACATCGCTCTGATGAAACAACACCAAACCAGTCCGTGACTCACCCACGACTATGTCTTACTTTACATTTGAATTTTAAACCTTCATACTAACAGGGGAAAATTGACTACATGCCCACATTTCATCAGAAAGCATGCTGTGTGTATTTTGAAACTGCATTCTGTGTAATACATTCTCGTTTTTATCTTTATCTTATATATTACTGACCTGAATCTCCCTCAATATCCGTTTACAGGCACAGATATTTGAGATGAGGATCACTTTCGTGTTCTGCAGCTTGAGCTCCATATAGTATCGAGCACTGCCATGCTTTACAATCAATTACACACACAACCACCCCCAAAACTGCGATGTAGACACAGTACGAAATCCAAAACTACTACTCAGTAACAAAGTGCCTCATTTCTTCGACCTTGAAGCCACGACTGCTCTAAAAATCAATACAGCTTTCCCATTAGAGTTTGTATTTTTTCCCCTTGTTGTCAAGTCTCATTTTACCTCTACTGCAGCTTTAGCCTGCTGGAAATCTGGTCCTGACGTAGCAAACTCATCCACCCAGGCTTCAGCCGACACCTAAGCCGGGACAGAGAGATAACAGTGGTTGGCTGGAGCCCATCTTTCACTTGACATTATAAACAGTATTTCAGCACTTGACAGTGAAATGAGAGAGCAAATAGATAGGAAATGGGTGGAATGAAAGAAACAAAGAAGAATAAAGAAAAACAAGCATTCAGAAAGCAGGTGAAATGAGCACGTTAGTCCTACATCTGTGGTGAAGTACAAAGGCCAGCCACCTTACAGTTCCTGAATCTTATCTTTAAGACAGTAACCCAATCAACAGCACACTTCAATGCTGAATGCCTTTTCCTTTACGTTGAGGCAAGGAAAAAACACTAAACTCCAACACAGGTCACAAAAACATGTCTGTAGCTGCAGCTTAAGAAGTAACCATCGTATGATTTCCCAAGGCTGACGCAACCGCAGAACTGCAAAGCTGTCCTGCATGGCATCGCCATGACCACTATCAGCCCTACCTGCCTGACGACCTTGGCCCAGTGCTGGGCCTGTTTAGCCTTAGCTTTGTCGGTCTTCTCATTCATCTCCTGGGTCTCCATGGGAAGACTGCCTCCCCCAGTCTCCTTCAAGAACTAGGATGGTGGTAAGGAGGAGCAAGGAGCGTGGGCAGGCAGGGGATGTTATAAGGAAGTCAGGGAGTGGTCGGCGAAGGATTGTTTGGAAAAGGGCAGTGGTTGTTGTTTAGGAGCAGTTGATAGGCAGTTGTTGTTGTTGTTAATTGAGGGAATGGTAAGCAAAAAGAGTCAAAAAGGCGGGTCAACAAGGAAGGGGAAGAGTAGATGTGCCAGTTAAAAAGAGAAGCTTTTAGCTTGAAGTCTTTTTTCTCTTCTTGAATGAAAATACAGAATTTAGTCATTCCGTTCCCTGATCATATGCAGAACTGACATGAGGAAAAATGCTGGGGTATGTTGAGAAAAGGAATGTGTATATTGAAAATTGAAAAAACATTGAAAAACCAAATGAATGTAAAAGGCGTGTTGCAAACCACTTATATCTTGTATTAATGAAGACATTTCCATGTGTGAAATCGTGTGTGTGTGTGCCAACTGTGTGTTTGCATTAAGAGATTCATATTACAAAGAAGAGAAAACAGCTGCGGCTTCTGAGTTACATTCGCGGAAAATATGACACTCTTAACATCGAATACGGAGTCGATGACTCACAAGGCAATGGTTGCAAGAAAAGTTATTACGCCTTGCTTGTTGAATTCCCAGTGGATCCCATCCCACCCGTGCTCAGTGGCACTTGGGCCATACCTGGTTGAGGTTGGAGGCCCAGTGCTGAGCCTCCTTGGCCTCAGCTTTATCTGTGTGCTGTTTGTCTGCTTTGTTCTCCACAGTCACACTGCCCTCGCCAATCTGCCTAATGAACCGCAGGAACTACACAACGACAACAACGGAAACAAACAAACAACCCACATCAGAACAGCATTCTCCATTTCCCGGCGGCAACTGTTTGTCCTACTGGGACACCACTACTGGTGTTTACATTGAGTCCATCCAGCATATTCATGCTCCGTTTAACAACATTTGACCAAACCAGAAGCTAGCCAGAGGATATCTCATAAGGGAAAAGGATAAACTTGAAGAATGTTACGAAAGGCCCCGAGTATTCAGAACCTGTTTACGAAAAACAAGTAAGGATTATGGAGACAGTTATGTAAAAAACGAATGACAAAGTGAGAGTAAAAAGTAAACAATGGTGTGGATCTAGGTACACAGAAAGCCCACAGCTTACCTCTGTGTTTTGAAGCTTGGGGTCATCAACCTTTGAGACAAGCTCATTGGCCGTTTGCTTCAACTCGTCTCCTGGTTGGTACTCTTTCGCCCTAGCAGATGAGGAGAGAAAAGGCAATAGTAGACGATTAAACTACCCAGTGTGAATGCAGTGTTTAGTGCATTTTCATACTTTCAGTTCAGCACACTTACTGATGTCAATTAATGTTGGCATAAAGAAAAATGTAATTTAGGTTTTAAAATGTTTTCTCTATTACTAAAAGCCTCAACTCATTGACAACACTCTCAAGGTCTAGTCTTTTATGCTGCCGACATCCGCACTGTTCCTCTCTGATTTTTCCTCTATAATGCACTCTGTACCGACAACAGCCTTAATAGGGCTTGTACATCATAATGCATCATAGGATTTTTTGCTGGCGATACTACGCCATATTGAGAAGACTCAAGACAGTTTTAGTACTGTAAAACCCTAAAATCAACATAAATATACCTTAACCGAGGCTAATGAAAACATTGTTTTCATTAGCGGCAGTTTCAAACACAACAATGACCAAAAAAACATGACTACCAACATAATAACGAACATCGATTCCTAAATAACTTCAACCGAGTCCCTTATGGACGTCTGTACTTAGGGGGACAAAGGCCCGCGAAAGGCCTTGTACACAGGGGTTGAAACTAAAATTTTGGCTTACCAGACAACTGGCGAGTAGATGACAATTTTTACTGGACAAACAGATTTTTTACCAGACAAAAATAGGGGCGCTGCGCGATTGTTGACGGGGGAGGGGGGGGGTGCTGAGTAGTGATGGATTTCATGATTCGTTTGCGCGAATCAGTTCGCGTCGTTCAGTTCGCCATAAAGAGTCGTTCGTTCGTTCGTTCGTTCAGTCGTGTTTCCGGTAGCGGTGAATCATTCACTGAGTCGTTCAGACTCAGCTCCTCCCTCCGCCCCTCGTTCTCATTCGCGAACGGCGAATGCATTCATTTATTTAATGTATGCATAATGACATGTCAGGATCAAAATGCCCCATTCCCCCAATTCAACGTAACGTTAGACAAACCAAACGCAGCGGGATGCAGGGGGGGGGGGGGGGGGCGTAGTAGATTATTGGATGTTTAATATATCAGCAAGATAATAGACTTGATTTAGCAATGATGAGTTTTAAAGTTAATGATGTACAGTTGTGTTTATTCTGGGCATATTTTATTTACTATTGTGAAGATGGCCATTGGCCACCCCCACTCAAGACCAAGATCCACCAAGGTGGGGGTCCCGGCCGGGTCGCGTGCAACGAGACAGATTGACGAGACATTCATAGTGGATAGTGGATATTCACGGTCACCGTGAATATCCACTATACGCGAATTATCCGCGTGACATCGCGCCGCCGTGAAGACTCGTTCGCTGGGGGCGTGTTGACTAGTGGATCAACTAGCCCCCGCCCGCATTGTGGTAATGAATCAGAAGGGTCAACGTCACGGCCCGCGCCCACGTCCTGTTTGCTGAATGGTGACCGCGTGGATTCGCTGCGCGAATATTTGCATAAAGTTGAAATCTCCCAACTTTATGCAAATTCAGAAGCGGAGCCAGGCAGCGCCGCAGCCGGCTCCGCGCCGCAAACAATCCCAGCGTGCTTTGCGCAGCGAATTGCTCGCGTCCCATACAAAGTGAATGGAGGCGGCACATCGCGCGCGATCATTCGCTTATAGTGGATATTCACGGTGAGCGATTGTTGACCGGGGGGGGGGGGGGGGGGGGGGGGAAGCGGGGGGAGCTGCGCGATTGTAGACGGCGGTGGGTGCTGCGCGGTCGGGTCCGCGGCTAGCGGGTCCGTTGCTGGCGGGTCCGCGGCAATCGCGCCGAATTTTTAGATTACTCGCCAGAGTGGCGAGTGGTCTTCATAAATTACTCGACAAATACAAAAATTACTCGCATTTGGCGAGTAAAACAGCCTTATTTCAACCCCTGCTTGTACATCATTGCGATGTACAAGGCCTATACAGCCCATATTAATGTATTGTATCTTCTGCTGAGCCTCCTATTCCCCTCCATGCTGCTCTCACCACGCATGCTCCTTGTCTCCAAGGTCTCCCAGCCACAGCTTCTCTTCTGACTGCTCCAAGTATTCCTCTGCCCAACGGCCAGGATCTGCACTCATAAGAGAGACAGGAAACAAGACAGACTGTAGGCTACATCTTGACATGCATTAAACACTATACGTACAGAGGTGCGCAGGTCTGCCCCAGGTCTGCTTGGCTGTTAAGTATGCATGTACCGATGAGAATGCCTTCTGTTTTTATGCCTCTGAACAGTGAAACTCGGTGCCTCTGGATATAAAAAGGTCAAGCTCTCTCTCTCTGTTTTTAAAAGGAAATTGAAGACCTTTCTTTTTAATCTGGTTATCGCCTTAGTTTTTAAGTTCTAACCATTGGTTTTTACATTATTTTTCATCCCTGGTGTTTATTTTATTGACTTATAGTTATTGATATTCATTTTATTGTTGTAATCTTTAGTCTTGCAAAATGTCATTTATTTATTATTAGAAATGTTTTTTGTCTGTGCTGTTTTTATTTTGCTATGTGAAGCACTTTGGGCTGCATGTTTGTATGAAAGGTGCCATTATATAAATAAAGTTGAGTTGAGTTGAGTTGAAATTCCTAAGAACTCTAAGGACCCAAAGTTAATTACCATGAAATCAGTGCTACTATTTTGAGAACGCTCGTGCCCAGGTCCAATGTGTATCTGCCTGACAGCACTGGCCGGCCAGCTGAGGCCATGCATGTAGTCATATGCACACATTCCCAAGTGGGAATTACGAAAAGTGAAGTTTTGGGGGACAAAAGGAAACACACAAGATGGAAAGAAATATAGAAATAGAAATATGAAAAATAATTAATAGTGAAATAAATATGAGGCTACCTGCGGCTTCGGCAATGAACTCTCTAGTCCAGTCTGCATCGGACGCGTCACCAAGCACGGCCATTCCTGAGGCCGAGGCGGCTGAGTCAGCGCCTGACAGGAACTCGGCTGCCCAGTCACCAGACAGGGCCAACGCTGCCACCCCAGGAGCTGTCACAGTAACATTTGATAACATCAACATTGAATTCACATTCAGATGAGTGTAGACCAGTACAGTACAAGCTCATTGTATTTAGTTTGAGAATGTCTGAGAAACAATTATCCCTATTATATTACGAAATGATCCCCATAGAGGACTAATCAATTATGGAGGTCTATGACCATACATGAAAACACACTAAATCAATCCATGTTGTTCATTTAAACTGTCAGGAACAAATGTAGAATAAAACTATACTCATAGTACAACTGCCTAGTAAATACATGAAAGAAACTAATACATGAACTATGTCACAAATAGCAAAAATGTAGTCTTTCAGCAACATGGATTAACAGGGAGCTTGCACACTTTTGTTTTAGAATCCAAAATAATTAAATGGCAGGCATAGTGCTGCAGCATATGAGGGAAAAGGGCTTAAAAACTGGGTCGGGTTCGGTTCAGTAAACTCAGACAAGGGTTTGGATAAAGCAGTCATCAGCATTACCTCTCTGTGGAGCCTGTCTGTAGCTCTGCTGGTCTATCTGCTGCATCTCCTCCAGCAACTGGCCCATGTCGAAGGTCTGGGGAGGCCTTGGTGGGGCCTGCATGAAC
Organism: Merluccius polli; assembly: GCA_030340625.1. Lineage (NCBI taxonomy): Eukaryota > Metazoa > Chordata > Actinopteri > Gadiformes > Merlucciidae > Merluccius > Merluccius polli. The sequence goes on from JAOPHQ010004878.1 coordinate 86,498, forward strand.
TCATTCACCAGCTGGAGGAAAAAAGAAAACCACACTTCATCATGATATGGGGAATATATTGGTGACTGTAGTGTCAATGCATCAGGATGACTTGATTAAATGAAGTATAAAGGCCATTTGTCATCAATAAAGTTATGGGACTTCCGAGCACTGACCTCTTCTTCAGTCGCAATTTCAATAGGTGTTGGGGGAATCTGAGAGACGAGGAGGAGAGAGGAGAAGATCATTTTACCTGAACTGAACAGTGTGAATGATGCGTGGACAGACATCTGCCCCATCCCTGTTATTAATGTTTTGGTTTAGGTGGTGCAATGTACATGAACAGGCGACATTACATTTTTATAGTTAACTGGATATGCAATCCTTTAAGATGCTTATATACCTGTATAATCTATAAATGTTACCACAGAATAGTTTCTGTTCCTTCTTCCACTGATATGCCCTATGGTTAACCAAGGTTACTATGGTAAACTAATTGATTTGATGTCGATATATACAATTACCTAATTAATTTACTGGTTTATTTATACACTTCTATACATGGAAATGACTTGTGAAGTAAGATCATATCTGTAGGTCTTAAAGTGAGATTAACAATTATCATCTCAGAGCAAGAGAATGCTGTTGTAGCCCCGCCTAATGTTGTGAATGTTGCAGTATGTAAAATGACATGACAATTTAATTCCTTGGGGCAGAGATGGAGTGAGAATGCAAAGACAATTTAGCATTTAGGGTTAAGATTAAATATGCAATGTTTAACATAAAGACTTTTCAGTACAATATTAATAGTAAGAAGCTTCAACTGTGTATGGGAAGCATACAATATATGCATTCATCATGTATTCCCTGTTACATTTTGAATGAATGTGAATGAATGTGACCACTGCTTACTGTGGGTGTCGACCGGTGCCTCCATGCCGCCCCTTCCTGGGTCATGTGACTGGTCAACTTCATCAGGGGATTGGCTCCCCCGCATTCTGGCTCCACCAACTCCCGCATCGCCATGGCAACACAAGGATGAGGCAAACCCAATCAGATCCACCTAAGGTCAGGGAAACAAATGTTTTTCGGTCTTGGCTTCACTTTGATTTCATTCCTTTGACATCACAAAAATATTTTTAAAAATATATTATTTCATGTCTATTTGACAGAACCACCAATACATGCATAATAATACAGGAAGGACCCAATGCATTAAATTAAACTCGAACACTAAACATAGCCTTGTTATAACCTATACATTCAGTCTACTACAAAACTATGTTCAGCAGATCCATACATCTTTATGAATTGGAATCAGCAGCAAACAATTATTGAATCTGTAGTTTGTTCTACCTTTTTGGATTAACCAAATCAAAAGGATGCATGCCAGCAAACAAAGTTGCAGACAAACAAAATGTTTAAACTCATGATTTTGTGGCCAGTTTTATGTCCCATTGGCCATTTGAGCGGTGCAATCTCTGGAGAGTCTGTGAACTAATACAACACAACAACATTCAAGCTCCATCTGTCATGTTTGACTTCAATTGTGTGTTTAGCCAGAGCAGTTATGTAGTAGGCACAACCTCTTATGTCTACGAATAACAACACAAACCCACATTTGACTTATTTTTTTTAAGGCCTACGTAAAAAATAAAAATAAAATGTGAAATGAACATGCATGGACAGATTGTTTGGGTGTAGTATAACCACTTGACTCACTTGTAATCCCTATGAACTGTTGTGATACAATACTCTCTGCAGTGCCCTGCCAGTAAAACACATGACCTATGAGCCTATACATCCAGTCCAAGGATTAGCCCTGGACAAACTGTGATGCACAGTGGTTGTTCAACTTATCCAACCGGTCCATCAGACACTAATGTCTGATTTATAAACCATTTTTTTTATAAAAAATGAACCATGGCATAAGTACAAATGTCCTTGACGTCCACTCTCCTGAATGAGCTTAAGATAAACCCACTTTAAAGAAACAAAGCATCCACAGTTGACGTCCCACAGGTGCCTATACAGTCACACAGTCACCCCCCCCCCCCAATTATTTACTGACTAGATTTAGGATTAATCTTTGTCCAGACCCAGACAGCTGCTGTATGATTACAATAAGAGGATTATATAGATATTAATACATAAGCGATACGCAGTCGGTCGCCAGTGACACCTGTTTACATTCGTGTCCTAACCCATTTAATTCACGTACACGTAATTATTGTTGTGCAAAATGTGTGTGTGTGTGTGTGTGTGTGTGTGTGTGTGTGTGTGTGTGTGTGTGTGTGTGTGTGTAAGTAAAGGTGCATACTCTGCATCCATGAAAACAACAACAACCCCCCATTACCAAGCACATGTTAATCATGTCAGAATAAAAACCGGACTAGCCTAACATTAGCATTATTATTATTATTATTTCTTCTTCTTCTCCTCTCTGTGTTGTTGTCTGCAGACACCAGGCCAGACGGTGAATCACAGCGAGGGGTTTGTTTATGCCCTTAGCACCAAGCTTCACCTACCTAGCTTAGTTAGCTTACCGTGCCTCCCCTTGTGTGCTCGTCAAGTGGACACACACACACACACACACACAGCGGATACCTACCTACGTGGATGCGTTTTGGACAACTGTGGACCAGCTAGCCAGTGGATCTAGTGAGGATCCCCCCCAACACACACACACACACACACACACACACACACACACACACACACATATGCACACACACACACACACACACAGCGTGCACAGCAACAAAAAAGAGCATGCATCGACGTGTAAGCGTGTGGCTCTCTCGTCTCTGCACTTACAGCTGATCCCGACCTCGTCCCTCTCGTCCCTCTTCGTCCTCCTTTGTCTCGCTGGCGTCTCGCTTTTTGACGCCGATATAAAACGTGTCCCCCTCCCGATGCTACCACGTCCGAGGAGAGACTCGTGGGACTTCCTGTTGCGCTACGACCCGTCTCTTATTTACCTCCGTCCTTCATGGCCCAGACAGCCCAACACATTCTCACTCACGCGCACGCGCACACACACGCACTCGCTCGCGCACGCGCAGCTCTGCCCTCTCCGCGTGCATCCCGACAATGGCTTGCGTGACGCCCCTACGTCACGCAGGACGACGACCGCCGGCGGCGGCGCGAGGAGGCGCGCAACAGATCTGCGCAAAAACGCAGATCGGTGTATATATATATATATATATATATATATATATATATATATATATATATATATATAGATATAGCTTTAATGCGTTTTGGAAAATAGCTCTTCATATATATATATATATATATATATATATATATATATATATATATATATATATATATATATATATATATATATATGAAGAGCTCTTTTCCAAAACGCATTAAACACCAAATTAAAAAAAAAAAAGAGTTTATTATGCCATTTTGCTGTGCACTGAACCTATTCACTGCTCCATCAACATTTCATGCCAAATCACTATATTTCCTTGTTTAAAATGTACTGCAAGATGCCGTTTCTATCCAAAACATGTGTGGGTCTAGGTAAAATAATGTGTTTTCCTGAAAACTCTCAAAATGGATTTAATGCGTTTTGGAAAAGAGCTCTTCATATATATATATATATATATATATATATATATATATATATATATATATATATATATATATACACACAGACATGGGGCAACACTACAAAGTCCATCACCGTTGACCTCTAGTCTAACCACCAGCTTCTGCGGCCTACTGCTTATAATATAAATGTGAATGTAAATATCCAATATGCAGTTGTCCTTTTTTTGGTGTTGTTGTTCAACAGTAGGCCTAGGCCTACTAGTATTAGCTGTCTCTAAAGCCTTAAAATACAACATTCCTCATAACGACTTCATATAGATTTTTATTATGAATTTTGTAATGTTTGATGACAGTTTTAATATCAATCAGTCATCATAATCCACGTTTTCATTGTATCAATAATGATGTTCCATTAGTAACATAGTAATAATATAAGTTATTAATGCAATGTTTATCCATTCTTAACAGTACACTTAAAAACGACAGGCTTCATTTACCGACAGGTTTAGCACTGCACACTGATAGGCTACACAGACAGACAGCTAGAGACACAGAGGGGATGTGAGGAGGAGGAGGATGGGGGAAGACGAGGAGGATAGGAAATGAAGGAATAAGGTGGAATGACAGGAAAAGCACAGTTGTACATTCATTGAACCAAATATATAGCATGTTATGAGTTGGGGGGGACGTGTAGAAAAGATACGAGAGAGGAGGAAAGAGAGAGACGTAAAAATATTGTGCGGATGAGTGACCATGATAGGAGTAAAAGAGAGTGAAGTACTTCGCTATCACAACAATGTGCCCTCCTTTTTCTGAGATTCAGATATTGACAAATTTTGGAATTACAACAATATAACACACAAATTATATTATAGACACTCATCAAGCCAGGAATTCATATCCTTATTTCTGTTATGCATATTATCATTAGTTTTCATTCTGTTTTCTGAAGCTGTGCATGCATCAAAGGTGGACCAATTCTCCTGCTTATAATAAACCATTAGTGGGGGAAAATTGTAATCCGCTCCTGCTCAAAGCTTACAGAAAAGAGAATGATTGGCTGTGATAATAACAACAACAGCAATAAACATAAATCCATATCATAATTATAATATTCATCATTGTATGTACAGAAGATTCATTACAATCAATACAATCAAAACTGCCCAAGCTGAGCTGACATTCTAAAACAGCAGGGGTAGCTTTAAAGTGTGTGCATGTGTGTGTGTGTGTGTGTGTGTGTGTGTGCGCGCAAGTGTGTGCGTGTGTGTGTGTGTGTGTGTGTGCACTTGTGTGTGTTTGTGTGATGTCATAGGAAGATCAGTTTGCAGTGTGTGATGGGTGAGCCATTGAAACACATTCCCCGGGGGTCGTGGTGGAGGTCAGAGGTCAGGGTATACAAGGACTTACTCAAACCTGCACCAGCATCACAACATCTCTAGATGTCATTCGCACCATGAACGCCAACAAACCCTATATCCACTTTACTATCTGCAGTGGACGACAACACAAGCACAAGTCGTATCACACCGGGGTTATCCTCCTAACTCCGTAGCTACCCGCCAGAGAGGTGGTTGAACGGGTTGGAAAGAGGGACAAGGCTGTTTACATCTTGTAAACTCTGTCTGAAGAGTCCACAAGAGTAACCAGCAGGCGAACCTTGACCTCATGATGAGCCACAGGGTCACAAATGTTTGATCTCATGATCTTATCACCCATTGACTAATTGGAAGATTAGGAATGTATAGCCAAGAGGAGGGGGGGGTATTGAGATTGTGCAGATAACATCTAGAGTCATGAAACGCAAGTGCAGAGATTTCAATTTCTGTTCAAAGGCTAGTTTCCCTTTTTTGTTCTTTTCAGAATTGCCTCAATATTAATTTTCTATGGATATTCCTTCGGTGTGATACTAAAACATACAATCTTTTTTTCTTTAAAAACAAAATAGTTTCATTCAACCTGTATTACACTATACAGACACAATACCATCTTGTGATGTAGAACTGGTGCGCCACATACAATATCTGTGGGTTTTGGTCAGGCAGGTAAATAACATTTACTTTGTATACATTGTGCCATAAAACATTTAAGTGGTGAACGTCTGCCCTGTTTGCTATAGTTCACAAATGGCAAGTTGTGTGGTTTTGATAGTTCTATAGAGTTGTGTTGTGCGTAGTGTTTATAAGCATACATTCCTTAAACATGAGGTGACAGCCGTTGTCAATATTAACCGAGTTGAGCATGTGTCAGCAATGAGCCGCTTGTGGTGGTTCCTGTAAGAACTGGTGCAGAGGTACAGAACGGCAGATCAGAGTGGGGTTGGGTGGGTGGAGGGGGGGGCCTCAGTAGTGGCGAGGGTTGGCGTCCCGTCCGTCTTTCTTGGCGATGATTCGCTGGTCGTCGCCGGTGGTGTCGTCGGGGGAGTCTGTGGTCTCCTCCTCTTCCTCCTCCTCCTCACCCTCCCCTTCTGTATCTGCTGCGATGCCCATGCGAGACTCATAGGACTGGGTGGGGAGGAGAGGGCGGGAGAAACAAAATGTCAGTTAAAATGACGTTCATGGAAAACCAAACTCCCTATTTTGAGCTAGTCCCCGCCCACAATCAGATTGTATCTTGTATCATTTTTTCATTTAGGGGCGGGGCTATATTGCTTTCGCTGTCTCCACTCCCTCCAATCGGATTTGGGTGTGTGGTGGGTGTAGCCAGAACGTTACCTGGTAACCCAAAACATCCAATAACAGATAACTCAAATGCAATAGTGTGCATTGACTCTTACAGGGTAACTTCAGTCCATATTTACATCTTATTCTTCATTTTCTACATTCTACATTAAACTTTGTGCACTTAAGTTTTAGATTTGGACCAGGATAAATCTATAGCACTATGGTTACTATAGTTACTATGTAACCCACTAAACTGCTTTTCATCTAAAATAAGTTGTTTTAGGGTTTGGTTTGGTTTTCCTTTAAATGTCCACAAGCCAATCACGATGAGGTTGATTAGCATGGTTCTAGTGAACTGATGGCTACTCACCTCCATGGGGTTGACAATAATGGTGAGGGCTGAGTCGTCCCATTGGCTGTTGCCCTCCTTAGCTCCGCCCCTTGCGCCCTCACCACGGCGATGGATGGAGCGAATTCGGAACACTCCTAGTATCACCATGACGACCAGGAAGCCCACACACACCATGATGATGACGGTGGCAGCTCCTGGCACCACTGTCAGAGGAAAACAAAGGTCATGTAAAATATATTTCAACCTCGCCCAAAACCACAAAACACAAAAACAACAAGAAGCTTGTAATTATAATTTTGTATATTATTATTATTATTATTATTATTATTATTATTATTATTATTATTATTATTATTATTATTATTATTATATTTATGTTATGTGCAAACACAGCAACTCCAAAAAAGTGGTGTTCATTTCTATTGGTGTACCACCATGGCAGAATATGAGAAAACAGATTATGCTTACACTGCCCCCTTGTGGCACCAATGATAAATACACATCCAGTAAACGGATAGGATTACCCGAGTTGCGGTGCGGGTTTGGCAAGCTGTGCCCACTCAGCTCCCCAGAGTGCTGAGATGGATGGAGGAACTGCTGCTGGGAGGCCAGCAGGTGTGATGGATGGTACAGACTGTCCAGAGAGTGGAGGAAGTTCACCTGGAGGATAAAGAGAGAGGTAAAGGGAGGGGACAGAGGGAGCAAAATAGTAACCCCAGTGATCATGGGTCACTATTTTTAACCCCCCTAACAAAACAAAGGCTATTTTTGCTAAAAAGGTGCTCTCAGCCAAAACCAACAGTGCCACCGATGGATGTTGCATTCAATGCTTTACATTTAAATGTATGTTTACTGACAGAAAACGTTGGTTTGCTTCTAAACGCAATCAGATAAGAGTACAGGACAGTTGACAGGTAAACGTAAAGGTTATCTGTTTTTCTGTTAGTTACTCATTTGTCAATAGCCAAAGAGGCCATGTCTGAAACAAAACAAGTCAATAGGAGCCCGTCAGTGGCGCAAAAATTGGGTATGCACTATATGTGGCACATAGGGGCGCTGCACTAGCGGGGGCGCCAAAGCGATGAGAGAGATACAAATTTGAGTAGGCATTTTCCGTATTTAACAGCTTTTGTGCATGTGTAAATGATAAGATCAATAATAGAGGTCAATAATAGAGGTCATGAGGTGGGGGGGCACAGCACCCCCCACCTCATGACCCCACCTCAGGTAGCTGCGCCCCTGGAGCCCGTGATCATGAGGCCGGTACAGCAGGACGTCAACAACAACAACAACAACAACAACATCAAGCGGTCTGCGTTTTGTTGTCCTCACCTCCAGCGTCAGCTCGTTGCTGGTGTACCGGCCGTTCATCTCCGAGCAGGACAGGCGGAACCTCCTCTCGAAGCGGGCCGAGCCCTTGGCCAGCCGGTAGCGGACGGAGCGCAGCACGTCCTCATACACAGATATGGATTCAGCGCCTACAGGGAGGGGGGAACAAAACAAGGCGATATTGGGTTTGAAAGTATATCGGAAAAGGTCCCGAGATGTGTTTTGTTATCGATAAAAACAAGGAGGGAATTAGAAGAGCTGAATAACAAGCGGGTGATTAACATTGTTCATTTGTTTTTGTTTTTTTCCAAAATGCGCCACGTAAAAGAGGTCTTACCACATTATTAAAATTGTATTCATGAATCAATAAATCAACGAATACCTTGTTTATTTATTTTATTTATAGAGAGAAAGAGCGAGAGAGAGAGCGAGAGAGAGAGAGAGAGAGAGAGAGAGAGATAGATTGTAACCTCAAACATTTTAAGGAGGAGAGGAGGTCTGTGTACCTGTAATGGCGATGTAAGCTGTGGTGTTAATGATCTCCAGTCCTCTCTCCCGCAGCACCTCCATGTCCACCAGCAGCTCCTCCCTCTCTGGGTTTAGCTCCTCCCCCAGGGGCTGGACCTCACAGCCGTCCAGAGTGTGAGCCACAGCATCTGACATCAGAGCTGCAGGATTGAAGGAGAGAGAGAGAGAGAAGGAGAGAGAGCACAAAGAGGGTGTCAGCGTCATTATGGTCATGTGAGAAAACACACAAAATAGAACAAGCGTAGATCAGCACAGATGGTCCTGTTTGCTTATCAGCTGATTTCCATATAGTGTTCAAGGCACGCTGTGTACTTGCTGAACACAGCTGAACAAACGTTAAAAAAAACGGTGTGGTGGAAGTATGCTGGCTACGAAAGACTGTAGCCAGCATAAGGCGAGGGCGCCTGTGGATAATAGATTGAGAATTCCTTCACTACCACCTCCGTCATACGACAACGCCGCCGCCGCCGCCCCCGCCGCTCCCCTGCCCAGCCTCTTCCCGGGCCTGGCTGATGCGGGGGAAGTCAAGCCCATCTGTGTCCCATGGATGGGTTGTTTCCCAGGATCCAAGTCCTGAATCCTCAGGACGGCAATCCGGCGTATGCTTTTCGTGCATGGAGACCCGGTGACATTAAGTATGTGGCAGAAGTGTCTCCCCGACCCGTCAACGATGGGGGCAGCAGCTCTGGCAGCGGCCGTTATTGAACCGGTTCAGCAGCACAGACCATCCATTTGGTGGAAGTACGTCAAGTCTGTATGAGCAAGTTGGGCCTGAGGTGGGGTTGCGTTTCAAGGTGACTTTCACGCCAGGAGACCAGGAGGATGTGATGTTTAATTGGGACCGAGGATCTCGATATGGTGTCTCAGTGGATCGGGCCGGGGATGCGTTCCCCCGTGATTAGAGACCGGACAAGTGTTTGTGACGTTAAACAAACGTAAGGGCGAGAGAGCGGTCCGCCTCCGTCTGGAGAAAGCGTTCCAGATACACGGGGGGGGGGTCCGCCCGTACCGACGGACAGACAACAACAGACCCCGTACGAGGACTGTATCGCTCGCACACTGCTGGATGCGTTGGATGAAAAAGTTTATCAACGTTCGACACATTGCATTGGTTGGTGACCCGCCAGACTCGTGGTAATCGTGAGTCACGCCAGCCAGAAGCGGAAGACCTCAGCAAAAAAGCGAAACAAAAGAAGGAAGCGATATCTAAGAGACTGCAACTCGCTCCACTGGAGGCCCTGGCCCTGGATCCAAGCATAGCCACTACAGCAGAGAACAAGGTGACATGGCAAGGGAGGGAAAGCGTGCCACAGGGGAGGAATGCCAGAGGACAGGGGCGGGCAAAGATCAGAGTACCGGCATGGTGGAACGCCGATGCTCGCTAACCGCCGCGGCGCCGTGGGCCACCGGGCAAGAGATCGCTATCAAAAGGAGGAAATGGATCAGGAGCTGTCAAGGTTGCCGAGAGGCTACCTGGATCCACGCCACCCACTGTAGACGAGCGCCATCGCCCAACTACGGATGACGATGGAGGACCAAAGAGGGAACGTTTCAAAGGTTATCCAAGCCTAGGAGGAAGTCTGAGAAGGGAGGGGTATTTTTCTAATAGTGGAACTGCGGTCTCGGCCTCAGTGAAGCGCGACATTCGAAAGCAGTAGGGATCGCCTGAGAAACCTTGACACAAAGAAGCAGCCACGCCCGGCTCCGCCCCCTCACACCCTCAGTCACGGCTGACACCCACCCCCCCCCCCCTCCCCACCGTCACTCCAACACTGAAACCAGGTCATGTGTTGGTATTCTCCAACCATTGTCACATCCAGAGCTTTAAATTGGCAAAACTTCAGGTCCAATAATGCGACCAATGCTTGCAACGACGCCAAAGATGCAGCATCGCTGAACGATAATTACAACAGGAACCCAGATGTTATGAGACTGATAGAGAAGGCGTCAAGGGAACACACACCGGATGGGTTTAATTGGATACGGATAATTGGGATAACAAGTAATATCAAACATAGAGGGCAACTCTATGTTTGGCGATCCAGCGATGAAGAACTTTCGATTATGACGGTGAGAAATGACAAAAGAAAAAGAAAATATTGGGTCCATCCAATACGCCGGTACTTCCACAGGCTCATACTGGACCTCTGGCTGTACCACGGCCACTTCAGATTTTTTATTAGGAATTTAAAGCTTTAAAGCTTCACCCAATAGACGAGGTGAAGTCGGTCACAGTGAGGTAGTGTAAACAAGTAATTGAATTGGTCAAGTGTGTTTCCACACACACAAAATTCAGCAAAAGCTAAAGCTGGGACAAAATGTTTTCTTGCCGCAAGTCCCGCACTGGTGTGTAAACTTCATATACTTTGGCGTGTAACACGTTCAATAACATTTGTATAAATGGCACTGGTGTGAATGGACTTTAACTCATGAACTAATTAGAGTAGCCAGACAGCTAACTAATTATCTGACTAATTAACTACGGTGACGTGTCATGTGACTCACCTCCGCCCTCCATCACCTGGGCCGCGGTGTTGACGGCGTGGGACAGGGAGCACACGATCCTGAGCTCGGGGAAGAGCGGGACGCCTCGCGGGCCCTCGAACTCGGGGGCCGGGCGAGCCAGGTGGGGGCCCACCCCGGAGAGGGAGATCTGGGGCGCGTCCGGCTGGAGGACCACCAGGTAGCCGTCCAGCTGCTTCAGGGACAGGCAGCTCTCCTCGTTGAAGCACCTGGCAGCAACGCAAGCGTGAAAGACAAACGCTTAATTCGACACAGGCCACGCCCACACATGCGGCTAAATCTGCCTCGTTCTTTAGGCTTGTTGTTGTTGTCGTCGTCGTCGCTTACGTTTTATGAGTCACGGTGGAGGAACAAGGCTGTTTGTTGATTACATGAGGTTTTCCTGGGAGGAAACTTCATCCGCAGAAATATTTAGTTTGTGTTAGAATAAGCAGAACTGTTAGCAGACTGGCGCATCTAATAACTCAACAGCTCTGTCAATGCTAATTACATTCTTCATCGAGCCAGAAGGAGCACTTTATGAGATAAGCAGCCTGTTTCTGGATTTGCTTCTTTGCACAACAATTCAATCCATGGCAATCATTTACTTTTCATTTAAAACCAGGGGATTTATGTTGTGACGTGTATTTATGATGGATATGATGTGTGTGTGTGTGTGTGTGTGTGTGTGTTTGCGTGTCTCCATCCAACTATACAGGCCCGTGTGCCAGTATGCGTATACATGCGTACGAGCGAGGATGTGTGTGTGTGTGTGTGTGTGTATGCATGTGTGTGTATGCTACAGTTCTACTATCTACACAAGTGAGCATCTGCTGATACCAGTCTTTCCAGAAGAGCCTGCTGTTCAGCCATCTGGGAAACCGCTGCCCTCAAATTACTCTAATCTGAACACACTTATTCAACATGTTGACTCAAAAATAACTCCCAACTCCTGACCTGACACAAAGATAAATATCACACACAGACACGCACACGTACGCACACACACATAGGCACAGGCACAGACACACACACACACACACACACACATGTGGCTAAGCTTGTGACCTTGAATCAGTGGTGTCTCAGGGGCAAAAGACTCCAGGGGAAGAAAGCACACACACGGCAGGCCTACTGCAGTGGCACCAGGACTCATGGCTGGCTAATCTCTCTAATCTTATGAAAACGCAACGGAAAAACACCAGCCACCACCAAAGACCGTCGTGGGGATATTTGCTGGGCCTGACGAGCAGACAAAGCTTTTCATCAGTGGGCTGACGGGCTTCAGCTTGAACTGAGACTATTGAACACATATGCGCTACTGTACTCTTCATTAATGTTGCATGAACATTAAGTGGCCTCTAAAGCCGGAAAACCTGTGGTTGGTGGTGGTTAAGCGTGGCTTATGCATTCAGACCAACCACCTCAGACTAGTGTTAAATGCTGACCAAACCAAGGCCATGCTCCTCTCTAACAAACAGAAGGTGCCAGCTGTGTTCCCCTGCTCCCCTGCATCATGTCTACACAAGGTACCCCTATCGAGATTGCGACTCCCTATAAATATTTAGGCATCACCCGTCGATGAAAGCGTTTCTTTGACATTTCACATTGATCGTCTTTAAAGACGAAAGTTAAAATTGAGCTTCTATCATGGATTCATAAGCGGTTGTAAATCCCTCACACACCATTGTACTCTGTATTCTTTAGTCTTATCCATGCGCAGACCTTTGCACTGGTATAACTTTATTTATAAATTCACCCTTGGATTGCTGCCCACTGTTTTATCCACTTACATGTCACATAAGCAGCCTACGCTCCCAGGACTTCATCACTCTCTCCATCCTGTCAGGCCACATAGAGTTAGGTAAGAAGGCCTTCTCCTACTCTGCCCCCTCTACCTGGATCACACTAGGATCAGAAACTGTCCAGCGCGATCCCCCTTGGGGATTTTAAACTACTTTTCGAGGTCTGGAGAAAGCGTCTGTGGGGGCTTGCTCTTGTGCATAGTGTTTGGTATCTGACCACTTTGGCACTTATCACTTTTATGGTTTGTGTTGTATTTTGTCTCTGTATTGAATGTCATGTCTGTCTGTAACTTTGTGTTGTATTACTGCTGTCTTGACAAGGTCTCTCTTGAGAATGACACATCGTGTCTCGAATACCTGTCTAAATAGAGGTTGGATAAAAAAAGCACAGACGTTGTTTTAAATGTAGTTTTTCTTCTCTTTTCTTTCATTTTCTGGTCATTGATTCAATGGCTGATGCCAAGATGTCATTTTTGTTATTTCTGCTAATATTATACTCTGTATTATAGCTATTGCCAATATGTATAGCATATACGTTTTCTCTTTAACTTATAGTCAATGATGAATGCTGCCCTGCCCTGGATGTTTGGATCAATTTGATAATTTTAATTCCAAATATATATATATATATATATATATATATATATATATATTAGTAGTTGTAGATGTGTTATATATTTATCATTCTTTTATAAATTAAGCCTATATGTTTTTTCAGAATGGTCTATTTCTTTTTCAAAAAGGTAGGCCTACCGATATGGTTGTACCCAAGTTAATGTGGTTTGGTTTTAACTCACATCAATAACTAGAATTACAGTAACATTGTATATTTGGATTTGCACCTTACCATTTACCTCTAATTGATGGCCCTTCTCTTAACTAGTTTACATTTTGTGTCTGTACATATGGCTATTGCACCTTACTGATACTCTTTTACTATTTTACTTTTCTATTTGTATATATTTTGCATATTTCTATACATTTGCTCCTTTCCTTCTTTGTACTGCAACTGCTGCACAACCATGTCCCTCGGGATAAACAATGTAATACCTTATCTTATCTTACTCCCCTAGGCAGAGAATCTAGCTACTCAACAAACATTTCTTAACAGTAGACATCCAAGCTGTAAACCAAAAGCAAAATACAGAGCAGTGTGTGTGTGTGTGTGTGTGTGTGTGTGTGTTCGGTACACGACCGGCGTCTTACCGCAGTGAGGTGGTGAGCTTGAGGGGCCTGACCCCTGGCGTGGCGAAGCGTAGGGAGTTCCTGTAGGTGACCTGCTGTACAGCGCGGTTAAAGCTCTCAATATCGTCTCCTTCCAACACCAGCACCGACTGGCTGGGGTTCACATGGACCTGGAAGACCCAAAGGTCAGGGGTTAATACTCTATATCAACTCTAACTATAAATATTGCACATTCATCTAATATACAAGAATGTGTGAGGCAGGCTTGGATAGTATTGCTGATTCTGAGACACAACCATAAACGTAATACACAATTTTTGTATATTCAATCACATGCTTTAGCAATATCGCTAATTCTGATTAGAAACAATTTTTGGAAAATATTTGAATATACATTTTTTTAATACTTTTTTTTTATTCAATCAGATATGCTTGGACAATATTGCTAACAATATATTCAAATTACAACATTATAAATATACATCTAAATGGTAACTGATCCCCCAAATCCCTTTTTTTCAATTGAAGACCGTTCTGTTTGGATCACAAGTGTTGGTGAACATTTCTGTTATTTTTGACAACAATGCTTGGGAAATTTTCTGTAAAAAAACACCAAATTATCTGTAAAAAAAAACACCTGGAGTGGTCGTTTTTCATTGGCTGCGCACCCTTGCTTCACAACACATTGCATTGACATTGCTTCACAACGACCCTCGCACCTGCTCCTACGTAACCCAATGTGTCAAATTTTTGTCCAATGATTGATTTATTTGGTAAGTAGCCATGTAATAAGCGAAGCGGTCATTATTGTGAAATAAGCCCCTTCAGGGTGATTCATCCTGCATCACCCTATTGGGGTTTATTGCGCAATAACGACCGGCTCGCTGTACATTATCCATTACTTAATACATAATCCATCTTGCACATTGAGCCAGACCAGTCTTTAACAGACAGCATAATGTGTCGTTCCTCTAGGGGGGGGGGGGGGGTTACCTTCATGCCAGAGCCCAGCGTCTCCAGGTCTCCAAAGTCCAGGCCCTCCCTGCAGGCATACAGGCACTCCACCACACTGTGGGGCTCCACGCTGCCCGGACGCACCGTCACCCCCGACAATAGGCCCCGGTAACCGCCCACATACCTCCCTGAGGAACACAACCAAGAGTCAACACAGGGAGTTGAGAGAGAGAGAGAGAGAGAGAGAGAGAGAGAGAGAGAGAGAGAGAGAGAGAGAGAGAGAGAGAGAGAGAGAGAGAGAGGGAGAAAGAATGGAGAACGGAGGATGGAGTCAAAAGAGGAAGACAGTGTGAAAGAAAAAACAAAGGTGTGCTAGTTTTATTTTTATTACACACACACAGACACACACCAACACTGCAGACTGGGGGGGAGGACACAACAAACTCACCTGAGTCTTTCCCCTCTGGGATGGTGTTGTTGGAGATCTCCTTCGGCTTCTCCTCAGTCTCTGCTGGGAAATCATACGACGACGGGGGTGGGGGGACGGGGGGAGGAGACGGTAGGAAGAAGAAAAACAACAAGGGGAAATTGAGGACGACGACAACACACGCAAATACACATGAAAAAACTGCGAAAACAACAGTGTGAGGATTTAATTAGGATCTCAAACGAGGGGAGATTGACTGACAGCCAGGGAGAGAGGGAAAGGTACGAATCAGCGTGGGAATAAATCAAAGGCGTGGGTGGTGTTCAGACACACACAGCCGCCCCTGGTGATGGAGCAGCAGATGGTGGCACACAGACTGGGGCTGGCAGAGGGAGGGGGGCTTGGATGAGACTGGAGGAGACTGTGTGTTTTTGCGTGGCTAATTGGCGGACAGTGTCCTATTTTAATTAATAGCGCTCATGTAGCTGGCAGGCTAGCGGTCTGGCCTGCCTGTTTCGTTCTGTTCCACTGAATAATTAATATGCCATTGATATTATGAGCCTGGGATCTTAGTAAATGGACCACATTGTGGCAAAATGTCCCGGCGCATCTGCTGAGACTTCACTCTGTCGCTGAATAAAAGGACACTGAATTTTTTTTAAGCATACTTAAATAAAATATAAATTAAAAAAATAATATATCATATGCCTTAAAACTAGGCCCCACTCAAAGTATATACTACTGTGTTAATATGATTTCAACCTCGTTCTGTTCTCATCCCCCTCCCTGGCAGACCTGTCTCTAACCCCCCACTGTTCCTGAGGAGTTGATCAGGAAGCAATAGAGATGTTGGGCTTAGCATTAATTAACCTCCCTTTCATGTATCAGTCAATCAACAAATCCTCCACAGACCAACTGGTCTGTGTGCCAATGTCACCCAGGTAACACATCCCGCTTGCTGTTCAACCCAGACAGGGAGTGACCAGTTTGTGATTGGCTTGTTCAAATTACTTTTTTTTTTTTTTTCCTGCTCCCTCTCTTTCTTTACAACGACTGAATCCTACCTATAACCCCTTTAAGTTGTGTTTGCATCGATGTGAGCACCTCGCCCCCTTTATACTCACCCCAGCAGGCACCGATGACCATCCTCTGGCGGGGGGCGGGGTTAGGGATGGCTCCATTGTCATGGATGAGCGCGGGGTCAAAGGTCACACCGTCCACGTACAGAGTGACGGAGGGGAACTGGACGCTGAGAGACAGGTGATGCCACTCGCTGTCACACACCTGGCGGAGACAAGACAACATCAGAGGTCAGAGGTCACTCTGCTAATGGGGTCACTGGTGTGACAATGAGAAACCAATGTATTTAGTTGTTGGGCATTTTTTGGTAGATTTCTAAAGTCAGAAATCACATTGTATATATAATATAATGGAATCCATGATTTAATAGGATTTTAACATTCATTATCAGAGTGCCACAGAGTTCATTCTGACCAACCAACACTATGGACTTCCATCGGTTTAAAAAAAAATGTAATTACAATGTGATATAATTGGGTAGACAGGAATGTAGGACTGGAAAAAAACAGCAGGAATAGAGACATGGAGGGGAAGGGGGGTTGCGGTGAGGTGTAGGATGTAATGGTGCAGACAGACGGATTTGACAAATCTTCTCTGAATAAGCCTGGCATATCTTTAATCCAGCCAAATTCAATCCGTCCGTCTGTCCCAAGTCACAACATAAGCCTGCTTCACACACATACACACTGTCACGCACACTCACACACATACACACTGACACGCACACTCGCACACTCACACTCGCTCGCTCGCACGCACACACACACACACACACACACACACTATTGTCTAATGCTCTGATTGGCTGATCTCAGCATTGTTTCCTCTGTGAAGCGTGACGGTGGTGAACCAGCGAGGTCGAGAGCAGCCACTCCCGGTCCCACTCCCACAGTACCTGCTCCAGTTTCCACAGGAACTTGACGGGGCGTGCGGCAGAGACGTCAGGCCAGTAGAAGAGAGAGAGGCGACAGCCGTGCACGGAGAGAGAGTAGTGGGAGAAGGAGTCCTCTGTGGGAGCGGACAGGAAGAAGCAGTGTGAGCGTGGCTGCGTCTTATTGACTCTCAATAAGCAGGAGAATTAGCAGGAGAAATAAGATAGGATAAGATTAAAAGACTTGACCATTGTCAATTCAAATTACATTTTCAAATTTACATGGAAATTTGTCTTCGGCAATCTGGCAACACAGTAAAAACCGACAGTACACAGTATAGAACAGACCGTGAAGGGCAACACAAATACGTAAAATACATTTTCAGCAGCAGCAGCAGTGGTCATAGGCTATGGGGGGGGGGGGGGTATTTCATTATGTCCCTGATATAATAAGATATCCCTGACTTGTGACCTTCCGAAGCTTCATACAGTCTTTATTGTTGTTTTTTTTGTTCCTATTTATTCTGCGGAGAAAATGGCATTGAGAGCAATCGATATATAGCGTGCACAGTTCTTTATAACTACACAGATTCACAACGGAAATGTAGTCTTGGCAGGAGCAATCGGGGAACCGTCGAGGTTTAACTTGCTTGCTCAATCGCATATTGACGGATGTTTTCTTCGAGGGAGGGGACATTGTTATTAACTCTCAACTCAATCTTTTACACAGGAAACCAATACAAGCCCCCCCTGTAAAGCTCCATCTCAACCCCTGATAGCAGGCATCAACACTACTATTGTGAGCCCTGTAAAGGTCTTAAAAAAAGTATTATAAAAAACAAGATTTTGATGATGGTATATATTGAATATTGTGTACAGTTGTATTTAGTATATCTTTTCATTCACTTCACCTACGTGCCAGAAAAGACTCCTAGTATGTGCAAACGTAGCTGCCAAGAGACACATCAACATAAACACATTGGGATTGTGGTGGAGGAGGTCATGTGACCTACCGTTCCTGACGGTGCTGCAGACGATGGTCTCCTCCTCCTTGTGGCTGCCCCTGGTCTGACCGGTGGAGGAGGAGGAAGAGGAGGAGGAGGAGGCGGGCTGGATGTTGGCCCCGCCCCTCCGCATCCACAGCTGGAGGGTGAAGTGGTCTCCGGACACGGTCGCCGCCACCGAGTCGGGTACCGCGGCAACGTGTGCGGAGCCGTTGAAAGAGAAGACCAGGGAGGAGTCGGAGGAGGGCAGGGTGGGCAGGGACGAGGTCCAGTTGGCGGCCGGGGAGGGGGGAGGAAGGAGGTCCACCTCGCCCCTGACGGCACCTGGTGATGGGACAGGGAGGACCCAACATCCATGGGTGGGTAGAAGGGGTTAGCATGGTAGAGTAATCTGGGATCCAGCTGGGCCTACTATGTTATACAGACGTTCTGGGGGGAGACGGCACAGAGCCTGGGCTAGAAACCAAAAACTGCAAGGGGCGGAGTTACGCCTCGTTTCCTGTCTCGTTACGGAGATATGCTACTCAGAAGGGGATTTTAACCAGTGCACTTCTACAGTGGCCAGTCTACACAATGTTGTTTTAGCATGTTTTAGCTTCATTTCCCACCGGGGAAAAGTTTACTAGTGCCGGCCAGGTTCGTGTCCGCTGCTTACACGCCAATTACACGCTTAAATTAGATCCTCGCTTCCGGCAACATGATTGGTCGAAAACAAATCTGAAACGAAAGAAAGTGAATTGCCCCGTTCGCCCGGATTTGAGCTTGTGTGCTGTCAGACTTTAGATACGGATCTAAAGTGTGATTTGCGAGACTAGCCTGGGAGAAACGAACCCGCAGGTGGAAGAACGGTAAAGGGGGCAGGGATGAATCAGCACTCACCACAGAGACGACGCACGGATCGGTCCGAGTAGCTGTCCCTGTCGCAGCCCTTCCCTATGTGGCCCGTCTGCAGCTCTACGGTGGCCTGGATGTTCCACACCGTCTCCTCGCAGGTCTCCAGGTGAAGGCTGGGGAACAGAGGAACGCTGCCCGACCCGGGGGTGTATTCAACGCGCTTGGTCCATCCTGATGAAAGAATTAACACAGGATCCAATGAAGGAGATTGATTAAAAAATATGATTAAATGATTTTTTTTTTTAAACGCTATGTCATGCAATGTTATTTGCACTCGTTTACCACTTGATAAATCCACTCTCCAGCCAATTTCAAAGGGTGAGATTGTGTTAATGAATGATTGGAGTGAGCAGCGAGAGAGTGTGTGTGTGTGTGTGTGTGTGTTATGGATTACCGTTCCAGCCCGGTTTGCAGGACGGCTTTACCGTGACGACCACCTGGGCGTCGGCCTGCGCACGATTCTTCCCGCAGTCGAAGGCGGTCACCCAGAAGGTGAACACGCGCTGGCGCTTGGAGTCCAACGGTTCTGTGTTCTTGATGTTGCCTAGGAGACGGTCGGGGAGGAAGGGGAAAGAAAGAGTATGAAAGAAATAATGAAAGAAAAAAGAAAAGAAACAATGCTAATTCTTCTCCCGTTTCTCTGTATCGCATCTCATTTAGCTCGTAACAGAACTGAATCATAGAGTGATGTTGCGATGCTTGATACTCGTTGAAAGGCCTGAATATGTCAGCCCACAGAAGATGAGTCAGAAAAACTAGGCATTTAAAAAATGGTAAAAATAATCGATTCATCGCCAACACAGTCAGGGGTTGGAAACTGAAAAAGAAACATAACAAAGACGGGAGAGAACTGTTTTCAGCAGAAGGCTTATGTGCTGCTGCTGCACCGGTCTGAGATAGGCAGCCCTGCAACCTCCCGCAAGGCAATTCTGCAAAGTCACGGTAATAACAGAGAAGGCCAGTGTAAAAGTACCACTTCTGCTTCTGCTGTTGTTGTTAAAGGACAAAAAGCCTTTCTACCTGACAAAAAAAAAAAATCCTATCAAAGAGGTTCAATATGAAATCTGAAGAAGATTTAAACGGGAGGACTAGAATTCCAGCTGAGATTGCTCTATTGATTATCTCCCCATCTCTCTCTATCCCGTTGAACAATCATCCACCAACACAATTTTTATTTTTCGAAACATCTGGGCTAACACCTGTGAGTGGGGGAGCACACCTGTATTTCCAATGATACAGACTTGAGTGGAGAAAGGCTTTGCGAGGTCAAGATTGGGGTGAGATAGTGCAAAGTACAAAGTGTTCTGTAGTCTGTTTGGATGAAAGTGTACCGGCTTTTTTTTTTTAGATAGATCAAGAATTCAAATTCTTTTTCGAAATATGTCATTTCACCGGCACTTGAAAGCTAGCAGCCTGGCACCGCCAGACCAATTCGCAAATGCGCATTAGTCTAGAAACCTCTGGCTGTCATCAACGGGTGCAGACAAAAACGCCTCTGGACGGATAGACCAATCAGAGCAACCAAATGTGTGACGTAAATTGGCCAGAGCAAATAAAACATGACCTGGCAGATTCGTGTGGTTCCCAGGAAAGCCCTCGAAAGCCCCCCAAAAAACAAACAAAACACACAAACTGAAAGCTCCAGCTAGTTGCCATGGCTCCCTCACCGTCATTGTCGATGGCGAAGGGCACGTTGGGAGTGATGATGTCGTAGAAGCAGATCTGGCTGTACTGCGGCGAGCAGTCGGCGTCCAGGGCCTCCACGCGCACGATGCGGTCGAACAGGCGGCCCTCGGGCACCGAGGCCTCGTAGCGCCGCTCCACGAACACGGGGGAAAACTCGTTGACGTCATTGACGCGCACGTGCACCGTGGCCCTGGGGGACGCGGGACGAGAGGAGAGCCAGGGGAGACGGGGGGTTTAGAAACAACATCGGTTACCTGTCATGGGAGCATGGGATTATTGGCTGTACTGTCACATCACACAAACATTAACAACAATTACAACAACAACAACAACAACAACAACAACAACAACAGTTTCATGTATTTGCCGTGAACATATTATGGGAAGCAAATGTCCCAGAATGGGACCATATTCTCTAGAAAAGTAAGATGTTTATTAATCCATGACGGGAAAAAAAGGATTCTATATATATACTAGAATGGGAACATGGTACATGTTCTATATATGTTCTACAATGTAAACATGTTCCATATATGTTCTACAATGTAAACATGTTCTATATATGTTCTACAATGTAAACATGTTCCATATATGTTCTACAATGTAAACATGTTCTATATATGTTCTACAATGTAAACATGTTCTATACATGTTCTACAATGTAAACATGTTCTATATGTTCTACAATGTAAACACGTTCTATATATGTTCTACAATGTAAACATGTTCTATATATGTTCTACAATGTAAACATGTTATTTATATGTTCTACAATGTAAACATGTTCTATATATGTTCTACAATGTAAACACGTTCTATATATGTTCTACAATGTAAACACGTTCTATATATGTTCTACAATGTAAACACGTTCTATATATGTTCTACAATGTAAACACGTTCTATATATGTTCTACAATGTAAACATGTTCTATATATGTTCTACAATGTATACATGTTCTATATATGTTCTACAATGTAAACATGTTCTATATATGTTCTACAATGTAAACACATTCTATATATGTTCTACAATGTAAACATGTTCTATATATGTTCTACAATGTAAACATGTTCTATATATGTTCTACAATGTAAACACGTTCTATATATGTTCTACAATGTAAACACGGTCTATATATGTTCTACAATGTAAACACGTTCTATATATGTTCTACAATGTAAACATGGTCTATATATGTTCTACAATGTAAACACGTTCTATATATGTTCTACAATGTAAACATGTTCTATATATGTTCTACAATGTAAACATGTTCTATATATGTTCTACAATGTATACATGTTCTATATATGTTCTACAATGTAAACATGTTATATATATGTTCTACAATGTAAACATGTTCTATATATGTTCTACAATGTAAACATGTTCTATATATGTTCTACAATGTATACATGTTCTATATATGTTCTACAATGTAAACACGTTCTATATATGTTCTACAATGTATACATGTTCTATATATGTTCTACAATGTAAACACGTTCTATATGTGTTCTACAATGTAAACATGTTCTATATATGTTCTACAATGTATACATGTTCTATATATGTTCTACAATGTAAACATGTTCTATATATGTTCTACAATGTATACATGTTCTATATATATGTTCTACAATGTAAACATGTTCTATATATGTTCTACAATGTATACATGTTCTATATATGTTCTACAATGTATACATGTTCTATATGTTCTATAATGTAAACATGTTCTATATATGTTCTACAATGTAAACATGTTCTATATATGTTCTACAATGTATACATGTTCTATATATGTTCTACAATGTATACATGTTCTATATATGTTCTACAATGTAAACATGTTCTATATATGTTCTACAATGTAAACATGTTCTATATATGTTCTACAATGTAAACATGTTCTATATATGTTCTACAATGTAAACATGTTCTATATATGTTCTACAATGTAAACATGTTCTATATATGTTCTACAATGTAAACATGTTCTATATATGTTCTACAATGTAAACATGTTCTGCATATGTTCTACAAAACAAACATGTTCTATATATGTTCTACAATGTAAACATGTTCTATAAATGTTCTACAATGTAAACATGTTCTATATATGTTCTACAATGTAAACACGTTCTATATATGTTCTACAATGTAAACACGGTCTATATATGTTCTACAATGTAAACACGTTCTATATATGTTCTACAATGTAAACACGGTCTATATATGTTCTACAATGTAAACATGTTCTATATATGTTCTACAATGTAAACATGTTCTATATATGTTCTACAATGTAAACATGTTCTATATATGTTCTACAATGTAAACATGTTCTGCATATGTTCTACAAAACAAACATGTTCTACATATGTTGTAGAATAGGAACATACTCTATATATGTTCTACAATGGGAACATTAATTTGAATAAGAATAGATTTCAGATATGTATTACAATAGGAATATGTTTTAATATAATGCGGTAGTTACTGATAAAAGAAATAAAATGGTGTCTAAAGGTGTCATGTAGGGTAGGGAAAAGTAACTTCCTGTTCTGGTCATTTTAACATTAGGCCAGTTTTAATGATGCCTGGCGCAGCACCAGCTGGTCAATGTGTATTTACTGGACTAGTTGTGTCTATACTGGTGCACTGCCATACCCATAATGAATGTTATGAATACACCTGTATTCCTCCTGCTGTGAAAAGGGCCTACAGGGTAGTTAGCGGCTGCTAATAGTAATAAACAACAACGTGTCTTCTCTTAACACTGACTTGTGTGACTTCTTGCTGTTGACCCCGTCGGGGCCCTCTCCACAGTCGTAGGCCTGGATGGTGAAGCTGTGCTCCCTCTGACTCTCGCAGTCTAGGGGCTCCTTGGAGCGCACCAGGCCCTCCCCGGTGGACCGGTCCAGAACCACCGCCTCAAACTGGGCCGTGCCGGAGCCAGACGGCCCATTGTGCACCCGGAAACCACAGATCTCCCCTGCAGGGTGGGGAGTGAGGACGAGGCACCAACACTGATTAATAACATCTATCCATCGAACTATAAAGCGAGGTATCTCTGAATACGTCTGTCCTCCGCAAGCAGCAATACCGAAGGCCATCCAATCAGCCGGTTCAGAAAAGGCACGTTCTGAACCGGCACTGCAGTATCGTTATGAATATACTGAAGAGGGAAAGGAGGGGGTTGTGTGATGACAGCTTTTTAATTACGATGTTGGAGTACAATCAGAGCCTATTGACTCAACAAACACACAAGATAAGAACACAGTCATTACTCAAATAAAGGAAATCTTTTTCTGGCAATGCTCAAAGTGGCGTTTGTGATTCAATTATAATGTATTCAATAATGAATATTTCCTGAGAGCCAAAAGCATTCATAATGCAGACATGATAATCTTATTTTAGTCTTCTTTGCAATAGCACACTGCAACCAGCCTTAAGGGGCAGAATTATACTATTAGTTTCTTGGTTTAAAGTAACTGGACTCAACCGTATATTTAATCAAATGTAATATTAATAATGCCTCTGGGAGTAGCCTGTCTTTAAAGATATGGACTTAGCCCTAAACTGGATATAATGAAAACACATTATGTGCTGTATTTCAAATCCCTCACATGAAAATGTGAAATATTTGCCACCAATGGCAATGTGTTGTATACAAGTATGTAATCACAAAAAAGTCAATCATAACCTAAAAGCATATTTGAAAGAAAAATAGGACAAAAAATCTAAATCAAAAAGCGTGTGTGTGTGTGTGTGTTTGTGTGCATGTAGGTAGGTGTGCATTTATGTGTGTAGTATGTCTCTCTAGGTGTGTGTGCATGTAATATTTCTCTGTAGGTTTGTGGGTGTGTGTGTGTGTAGTATGTCCCTGCAGATGTGTGTATGTAGCATGTGTGTGTGTGTGCAGTATGTCTCTATAGGTTTGTGTGTGTGTTTAGTATGTCTCTGTAGGTGTGTGTGCATGTGTGTGTGTAGTATGTCCCTGCAGATGTGTGTATGTAGCATGTCTCTGTAAATGTGTGTGTAGTATGTCTCTGTAGGTGTGTGTGTAGTATGTCTCTGTAGGTGTGTGTATGTAATATGTTTCTGTAGGTGTGTGTGTAGTAGTATGTCACTGTAGGTGTGTGCATGTGTGTGTGTGTGCAGTATGTCTCTATAGGTTTGTGTGTGTGTGTTTAGTATGTCTCTGTAGGTGTGTGTATATGTGTGTGTGTAGTATGTCCCTGTAAATGTGTGTAGTATGTCTCTAGGTTTGTGTGTAGTATGTCTCTGTAGGTGTGTGTATGTAATATGTTTCTGTAGGTGTGTGTGTGTGTAGTAATATGTCACTGTAGGTGTGTGTATGAAATATGTTTCTGTAGGTGTGTGTGTGTGTAGTAGTATGTCACTGTAGGTGTGTGTATGTAATATGTTTCTGTAGGTGTGTGTGTAGTAGTATGTCACTGTAGGTGTGTGTGTGTGTGTGTGTGTGTAGTAGTATGTCACTGTAGGTGTGTGCGTGTGTGTGTAGTATGTCTCTGCACGTAGTGTTACCGGCGTAGTGCAGTGGTGCGTCCTTGTCCAGGGCGAACAGCGGTGGGCTGAGCAGCACAGTGTTGTCGTTCTCCATAACGATGCCCTGGTACTCCGTCTCGATCCATGGCTTGTGCTTATTGGCTGAACGGCCCACAGAGGGACAGGGGAACCGGGGGAGGACACATAGGGTTAAATGGAGCAATTAGAGAGGAACCCGTATGGATCTATTTATACCACTCCATTAAAGGGCCGTGAGGGTGTGGTAAAGTGTGTCGGCGGGGGGCTGCACAT
Source organism: Merluccius polli (assembly GCA_030340625.1). Classification (NCBI taxonomy): domain Eukaryota; kingdom Metazoa; phylum Chordata; class Actinopteri; order Gadiformes; family Merlucciidae; genus Merluccius; species Merluccius polli. The sequence continues at coordinate 112,155 of JAOPHQ010004878.1, forward strand.
GGTGTAAATGGGTGTGTGTGTGTGCGTGTGCGCGCGCGTGACTGGAAACACACTGCTCGTTGTTTTTTTGGAGGGCCTCACTTACATACATGCATGTTGTCCTCTCTCTCTCTCTCTCTCTCTCTCTCCTTCTCGATCTCTCTTGCGCTCTCTCTCAAGTGCTATGCTGCACACCGTATATCTCTCTCTGTACTGAGAGAGACTGTACTGAAATACATAGCATATCATGAGTAAAGGGTCTCTCTCTGTCTCTGTCTCTCCCCTCCTCTCTCTCTCTCTCTGTGTCTCTGTCTCTCTCTCTCTGTCTGTCTCTCTCTCTGTCTCTGTCTCTCCCCTCCTCTCTGCTCTGCCTCTGTCTCTCTCTCTGTCTCTCCCCTCCTCTCTCTCTCTCTCTCTCTGTGTCTCTGTGTGTCTCTCTCTCTCTGTCTGTCTCTCTCTCTCTCTCTCTCTCTGTCTGTCTCTCTCTCTGTCTGTCTGTCTCTCTCTCTCTCTCTCTCTCTCTCTCTCTCTCTCTCTGTCTCTCCCCTCCTCTCTGTCTCTCTCTCTGTCTCTCTCTCTGTCTCTCTCTCTCTCTCTGTCTGTCTCTCCCCTCCTCTCTGTCACTCTCTCTCTCCCCTCCTCTCGGTCTGGTGTCAAGTGCTCCTCTGCACACCTTGATGGCTGGCAGTGTAATTAAAATCAGTCAGACTTCACCTTATCTCACAGCGGGTGGTGGGGGGGGGGGGTGGTATTACTCATATCCATCAGCTCGGCTAGCCCGGGCGTTGGCCCGATTAACGGGATTTGCGTACGGCTGAAGGAACGAAACGGAAAAAAAAAAAAAAAGGAGCCCAAGTGGAAATCAAGCGTGTGGTCGGGGGCTTCACTGTGAATTCACCTTCAAATTGAAAATTAATTATTCATGGTTGTGCTCTGTGTTCTCCGGCGAGCCATCAAAGGCCAGCGCTAACGAGCCAGGAGGAAGAGGATTTTACACTCGGCTAATCAAAGGGCCAAAACAAAGAGGGCCCGGGAGCCGCCGTTCACGTCTGTCCTCTTGTCCAACAACGGGGGACATCACACGTGGTTCGGTTTGTAGTCGTGTCAAACACTGGTAGGACATCACATGTGGTTTCCGCAGGGGGGGGGGCGACGGCGGAGGCCACAGCTATGATGTTTTTTCGTTTCTGTCCGCGTTCTCTCGACAAATGAATCCACGCGATTAATTATCCCTTCGGTTCGAGCCTACGCAGTACGGCTCGTGGCTACAGTGATGGATACCTGACATCGTCTTAGACCGCACCCCCCCATCACCTCCACCGCCGCCGCATACACACACACACACATTCTCCAGTCCACTGCTCTGCCTCTTTCTTAGGCCATTCATCACTCTCTCTCTCTCTCTTTCCATTTCTTCTAGATTATGGGCTCTCTCGCCCGTGTCCCTTCTAACCCCTCCAACCCCTCCTTCATCACGCCCCCCCCCAACCCCTCCCTCCACCTCTCCCTGCTATATAAGCATTAATCTGAGCATCAGGGCTGGGGATTACACGCGGGATTACAGATTGAGAAGCATTGCCCCCCCGTTCCATCATACCCGTTCTCTCTCTCTCTCTCTCTCTCTCTCTCTCTCTCTCTCTCTCTCTCTCTCTCTCTCTCTACCCCCCCCCCCCCCCCCCCCCCCCCAACCCCTCCGATCCACTCCATCCCCCATATCGCAACACCTTACCACTCCTATCTCTCCCTCACTATCCTTTCTTCCTGTCACCTGATCTCATGTGCAACCCCCCATCCACCCTCTCTCTCTCTCTCTCTCTCTCTGGTCAACCTATTTATATTTCTCTCCCTCCCTTTATCAGTCGCGTGCTTCATGGGCCAGCGGTTGGCATCTGTATCCCCTGACTTCACGTATTCTTGCCTCTGACACTGCGTCTTCGTCTCTCCCTCTCCCTCTCTCTCTCTCTCTCTCTCTCTCTCTCTCTCTCTCCCTCTCTCTCTCTCCCTCTCTCTCCCCCTCTCCCTCCTCCGAGTTCTCTGTGACTTTCCGTCTCTCCTTCACCGGCATCGTCTCCCTTACCGCCCTCTTCCCTTTTTTTTCTCCCCTTTTTGGCATTCCCTCTACACACTGGTTTTCTGGTTTATTCCCTCCTTGTTCTGCGTTTGTACGGCGTCAGCTCCCGGGGTTACTACAGAACCGCACATCCACTACTACGACACGGCACCGGGAAAATCTACTATACGTCCGGGCACACAGTGAGACGGGCAGTCGGCACACACAAGGTTATCAGAATGACGGTGTGTATTTATATGTGTGTGTGTCGGCCGCTGTGGCCCGTTATATGCGGACGTCGCATTCTCGAAAAAAATCTGTTGCGGGGAGTTGAATGGAGTTGTAATGTGCACACACACATTTCATTATGAGACGGGATTACATTACGCAGCGTTAAGGGGGCAGCGTTTGTAGGGGAAGGGGGGGGGGGGGGGGGGGGGTGGGTGGGGTACGACTCTGGGCACCTATGAGGAGGTTTTAGGGGCTCCCAAGGCAACGAGGCATCAGCATCAGCATCATCATCATCATCATCATCTCAACATTCAACAATTAACAGTCAAAAAAGGATGAAGGAAGGAACTGACCTTTGTTGCTATTGGCAACTGAAGTCAAGCAAAGAAGGAGGAAGGAGAGGAAATTCATTCTGTCCATCTGAGGGAGGACCAGGCGGTGCAAAGGAGGAGGAGGGGGGGGGGGGGGGGGGGGAGGAATAGAGTACATGCATTAACCGTTTAGAGGCACCTGTTATACAGAGGCACAGAAAGACAGAAACTGAAAGAAAAGAAATGATATTATGATAAGGGGTATTGGTGCAGAGAGCTTCACCCGTGACTCCATAGCATACCAGATTTTTTTTTTTTTTTTTTTGGGGGGGGGGGGGGGGGGGGGGGCAAGGAAAGCACAATGTGTGTAGGCTATGTCTGTTTCCTCCTGACCTTTGAATAGAGGTCTATGTATAGTAGCAAATACCCTAAACAGGCACACCCCCCCCACCACACACACACACACACACACACACACACACACACCTCCCCATGTCCTAAAAACAACATGACGATGTTAAAACCAAAAGGCCCACACAGACATCACAGCCATTTAAAACACAACGTTTCAATAATGTTGTCCAAAAAAGACAAGCCTATAAAACAGCCTACAATTCATACGATGCTTCGCGGGCGTGCGTGTGCGTGTGTGTGCGTGTGTGTGTGTGTGTGTGTGTGTGTGGGTGTTTTCACAAAAGATGCAGTGACTGTCATTGGCTGTTAACATCATCTGCATCATCTTACGACTTATATACCACCCGCGATCGCCGACACATAAAGATGGAAATGTCTCCATCATTTCAGCACTGCGTAGCGCGTTAACACGGCCTATGAAAAACGGCCTATGAAAACGTAACATAGGAAATGTCGACATCCTGGGATGGGGGGGGGGGGGGGGGATTCACACAGGGTCTCCATGCTACAGGACTTGGGGATGGGGGGGGGGGGGGGGAATTCATCATGTCCACAATGTCCCTCTATCATGCGACAATAATCGATCGACTTTTGTAATAGGTTAGATATCGTCAAGGCGTTGACACTATAAATATATATAAAAATACACACACACACACACACACACACACGCGCGCGCCTTGCTGGCCAATAAGCAGACCACCGGCTCCGTATCGTTCATCATCATCATTATCATGTCGCATACTAGAAAATAAACCCGTGAGACGTGGAGGTTCACATTACCGTGGTGGTGGATGAGTGCGATGCTTGTGGTACCCAACACTAGCCGCTCAGCATCCGCCTCTCGCGCTCCTGCCGCTGCCGCCGCTCAGCTGCCGCTCCTGCCGCTCCGCCGCGTAGGTCAAATAAAAAACCAGCAGACCAGCGGCTTTCTTCACCAGTATCTTCTCGTAATGACGGCTACACTTGACAAACGACCGCCACTCGGGTGGGTGATAAGGAGAGGAGGAGGTGGTGGAGGAGGAGGAGACAAAACCCGAAGAGAGAGACAGACAGCAATGTCCTGTTTTTTTTTCCGTCGGCTTAACGATACGATGGGAGACAGGGGTTGGTAATATTACGCCGGCGTCCCCTCCCTCTCATCCCGCCCACACTGCGTCCTTCTCCCTTTTTACTCCCAGGCCCCCACCCACCCGCTGCTGACAAACTGCTGCTCTGGCTGTTTTGTAGGCTGCTGAATGCAGGCGGTGGGAGGGGATGACGATTCAGAACAGCAATATCAATTCATTTGAACATTTTGACCATTATAGTGGCTGTTTGATGAAGGGCAGGAGAGATGGATGGATGGATGGATGGATGGATGGGGGGGGGGGGGGGGGGGGGGGAGTGCCACCCTGCTCCACCTCTCCCTCCGCCACGTCCGCCTCTCCGGACCCCAGACTGCAAAATGACGTCATGTCACCCCTTTTGCCCTGTGGTCCTCCTGTCAGATGGTGGACAGCCTGGGAATGGGGCGACTGCTGCCCCCCCCCCACACACCGCACACGCACACACACACACACACACACACACACACACACACACACACACACACACACACACACACACACACACACACACACACACACACACACACACACAGTACAGCAATTGCAACGGACACACACACACAAGGTTTTTAAAATCCAGCACTTTTAATTAGCATTACAAAAATGTATTTAAAATTACATTACCCCTATTTTCTTTTGTACATTTGGTAGCAATAAGGCAAAAGTAGTCTGTTGAAATAATAATTCACATCAATTAATTATCAACTTGTAATGTATAAATATTACTTAATCCAGGACTGTTTTGCTACAGTGAGATGCCGTCCGTTTGGTTGCGTCTGCGAAGCGCAACGTCGGCCTTCCTTCACACACTGTGATTCAAGACTGACCAGCCCATAGCCAACTCATTATGTCATCTGTACTCACACACTGCTATGAACAAACAAAATAAAACTGAACAAACAAAAACAAATAAGTGAAAAACAACCATTGTCCACAATTGAATAATGGCAATCATCATTCAATACGAAAAAAACATTTTTGTATTATTCATATTTTTTTGCTTAAATTTTTTTTCTTCCAGTTCACATTAGGGACATTCCTAGTCCCAAAAAGCAGGTCGTGTTCCAGGTGTGTTTGAAGTTCGGTGGGGCGATCAGTGTGAGCAACCTCTCCATACTGGCCTGGCAAGTGTGCAATGCGGGCGCCATTTGCAGTGAACCAATGAGGAGCCAGAATGTCAGAGTCATGACTGGTAGATTTACAGAGGACAGGCGAAGGGTTAGAGAGCCTAAGAAGACGACTAGCAGGAAGTGGAAATAGCTGGAAAAGATTCAACGGTTAAGTCCTTTTCATGGACTCTTCACTCCGAAGCTACAAATCTTTTGTTTTAATAAAATTAGTTAGGACCCTAAAAGTTTTGTTTGTAAAAAGGAAAAAAAAAAAAGGAAATTAAATTAAAAACTAAAGCGAAACATTCATATTGATAATACAAGGCCATTTTGAGTTGAGTTGTTGGTGTGCGGTGTGGGTGAAATCGGGGGCATCCATAAAAATAAAAATTACCAGGGGAAAAAAATGAACCCTGCTGCTTGTCGTACCGTTCCAAGCGCTCTTCTTCTACAGCAAGCCCGGACGCCAGTCGTATTCTTACATGTGAAAGTGCCAGATACAGGTCATTTGTGCTGGAACCTTTACCATATACCATAAAGGTTCACTCATGAATGCAGGGGAAAATGAGCAGTCAGAAAAAGAAAAATAAGAATCACATTTACTATATATATCTATATATATCTATTAATATATATAGATATATATACATTGATATATATATATATCAAAATATAGCAAAGCCAGTGACCGACTTCAAACCCGTGACTGGTGAGTGCAATGTTGTGGACACAATACTGACGTCTCTTGAGTTCAGTGTACCCCTCACATGTTGTTTAAAACAAACAAACATACAAACAAACAAACAAAACAGAAAATCACCCCTGATTGGCTCACATTTACCCATGTGGCACCACGGTCATCTTCTGTAAACATTTCTCCCAAATTTGTCATATTTATCCTATTTTGTAAAAACACCTTCCCCATTTTAAAACACAAAAATATATAGAAAGATTTTTTTTTTTTTTTTACATGGACATATAATATATATTACTAAAGGCCTTAAAATATTCTCCAATCTGCTCCTCCCGTAGAAGTCACAGTTCCCTTCAGTTGTATCCTGGGGTGGATTTTGAGCCATAGAAAGACCTGGTGGTGGGCAGGGGAGTGGGGGGAGGGGCGCAATGAAAATATTACTAACTATGAGTCAACTATGGCAACTCCTCAACTCAATGCCATCGGGTCACCTTGAACCAAGCCGCTCGTTTCACATTAAAGCGATCGCTAGGAGCACTCCAGAAAAACCTTGGTAGTTGTAGTTTTTTTCCTTTGTTTTTTTAGTTATTTTTTACCATTCCAAGTCTTAGTCCTGTTTTTTCTCCCGTTGCTGTGGGTCCTTGGGCACCAGCGCCTTGCGCAGGTACGGCAAGACCAGGTAGGCCGCAAAGAAGAACAGGTGGCCGCAGAAATAGATGGACGAGTACACCTGCGGAAAACAATAGAAGAAAATTATATTTCCACACACACACACAATTTTACCACCAGGTGTGATGTTGATTATCCATTACACGCCATTTAAAAAAGAGCCTATCCAGTGGACTGGACCAACCGGTAGGCCGATCTATCCATCCTTCATCTGGATGGACACTCCCATGTGTAATGTCACTCGAGGGTAGATTTTAAAAGGGCTTGAAATGGATAATCAACATCACACCTGGTGGTAAAATAGGGGACCTTTAATGTAATGTCACACAGGGGCCCAGTGAGCACGGGGGGCCCTATCGTCCAGCCTCACCTTGAGCCACTTGTCGTAGGTGAAGAGGCAGAAGGGCACCAGGGGGTAGCCCATGAAGAGCCAGTGGATAAACTGCTGCACCGCGTAGATCAGTGGGTAGAAGGGACTGTTTGCCAGCTTGGTGAGTGCAGGGCTGTCTTTCACTAAAGCCTGGATCTATTACACACACACACACACACACACCCAGAATCAGCTTTACGGATAAGTAGGTTTACCCAGACAAGGATGTATGTTTTAGGTGCAAGGAAGACATAAAATACAAAAAGGTCTCTGCACAGTAATGGAAAATATATACAAAATATATTTTCTATTACTGTGTCCCGTGATCTGTTAAGGCTTTCGTCTGCCTACACTTCATCTAGCAACTGTCAGAAATCACTTTACTCACAGTGAAGAGGGAGAATATTGGCATGCACTTGTCTGCAAATACCCCCCCCCCTTCCCCCCACCACTTTCAGTCACACACACACACACACACACACACACACACACACACACACACACACACACACACACACACACACACACACACACACACACACACACACACACACACACACACACACACACACATAAATAATGAGGCTGAGCCTAACATAAACACACAACCACTATATAGAAGATAAACAGTGTGTGCAACTAACAAAGACCAGATACAATTCTTATTTCAGGAAACCAGCTCTCCTTTAACAAACTCCTGTAGGGCCTTTGAATCTAATCTAATCTTAGCAGTCAAGTACATTGATCAATCTTTTTTTAATAACAAGTAATTGGATAAATAGCATTTAGTCACATGGTAATACAACTATTTGAGTGTGTGATAAATCCTCATTGTGTGTTTTAGATAATAAAATATGTAATGAAAAAAAGTATTATTGTTTGTTCGTACGTCCTGGCAATTAAAAAGTACTTAGCATCGTATAGCATCTTACCCTCGCTATCCATGCTGTATACCAGAAAGGATAGCTAAACATAGCAATTATGGTGCACTTAGTTGTTCTATTGACATCCTTGCTGTACTGACAGTGATAAATTGTTGTTTTACTTTCTACTGGCAAATGTACTTATTGTAAGTCTCTTTGGACAAAAGCCTCTCTGCTAAATGCCCTCAATGTAGGATGTAAATGGATGCCTGTGATTAGTTTTGACTGTTTTGTTTATTTACATTATGTGTACACATAATGTAAATAAACTCGTCCAACTCGAAGAAAAGCCTGTGAAATGTCTGTGGGGCTGCGGCACCTGTTTCTCCACGTTGACGATGATGAACTCCATGGAGAAGCAGATGATGTAGCCAGAGTGCAGGCCGTGCCAGATGGCCAGGAACAGGAGAGTGGCCACCTGAGAGAGAATCTTATTGCCCAGGAACTTCAGCCTCTTGAACACATGCCTTCAAAACACACACACACACACACACACACACACACACACACACACACACACACACACACACACACACACACACACACACACACACACACACACACACACACACACACACACACACACACACTCATCAGAGGATGAACTCGCGGGCCATGGCGTTCTGGAATTAGGGCTGGGCGATACGGCCAAAATCTTCTATCCTGATATAGGTAATTTAATATCTCGATAATGATATATATCAGGATATAGCATGTTTTCTGGTAATTCAATAAATATAGTTTAGATAAAATAACCACATGGTAAAGCCTATTTTTGTATACTCCTGTGTGAATTAAATACTTGACAAATGAAAAGAGTATTTGCTTATTTTTTTCATCACTTTACTGTAATGCAGCCTTTAAAACCAGGAATAGTAGACAACACTTATGCTACATCACATATCACAATATTACAATATCCAAAATCTAAGATGATATCTAGTCTCATATCACGATACTGATATAATATCAATATATTGCCCAGCCCTATCTTGAACGCAGGAGGAAGAACGCTGCGCATTGCATCGTGGGGATTGGAGCGCCCGACTTCTTCCTTTTTTGCCATATCTGATAGCAAGTCACAAGTGGTTACTAAACGTGTTTAGTAACCACTTTGCAATGTTGTATCAGAAATGTGGAGAATGATTATTCAGTGTGCATTTCTGTATAATAGCCAGCCTACGGGGTGTAAATGACTGTATATGTCAACCATCAACCGGTTGTTGCATGGCAACCAAGATTATAGAGAAGAACAACTTCCAACTCCTTTTCCGGCTGCTGTGCTTGTGGCACAAAGAAGAAACAATTGAAACAGACCAGCCATGTATTTCACGGGTCTGAAATCTGAAAGTCCTGGAGAAACTGAAGTTTGGGATTCCTGACAACGAGGTTAATGAAGTAACTGTTGGCATACAGATGATTGATTAAAAGATTAAAGTATATAAGGAGTATAAGGCTGGGCAATATATCGATATTATATCGATATCATGATATGAGACTAGATATCGTCTTACATTTTGGATATCGTAATATCGTGGTTTTATAGGCTGCATTACAATAAAGTGATGAAAAAAATAAAGAAAATACTTCTCATGTCAAGTATTTAATTCATCAGGAGTATACCAAAATAGACTTTACCGTGTGGTTATTTTATATTGACAATTTATTTATTGAATTACCAGAAAACATGCTATAACGTGATACATATTGTTAGAGATATTCAATTACCTATATATGCTACAAGATTATAAGAGTATGATAAAATAAGTAACTTGTCAAACTCTTGGATTGTTAGTTGGATGTACATTGGGCAGGATTATGTCAGTAAGTACTTCATACTGAACGACAGTGGAGCAGAGCTCACACCAACGACAACGACAACAGACACAGAACGAGCTCGATAAAATATTTGAACCACACCCGGTCAGTGACTCAGTAGAGAAAGCTCTTGGATCAGTTCCATGGAGCTTGATTTACAAGTTAGCCGTATATGTAAAGTAGGCTTTCATGTGACGAGAAACTGTTGATCTCAGACAAAAAAAACAAATTACGGTGAGCCATGTTTAGATACAATAACAACCATAACCTTCACCCGGGGCAGTTGCCAGTAAAATCATTTTATATTTCTAAAAACTGAATTTCTTTCCTGCCCTTTTGTTTTTTGTCTTGTTAATTATCTATTGTAATAACCTTCTTAAACTTCACATATCAATGCAGTATTTGCATTTGTACTCCTATTGTTACAAACGTATAAAATACCCATAATGCACTACATTTGCACATATAATGCACAAATGCCTCTCTAAAGGTGCATTTAGTGCCCATAAACTGCTGCTTTTACATTGGATTTTTAAAGAAATCAGCTATGAATTTAATTCATTACAATGTGTGATTAGTGATCACATGGTATCTACTCTTAATACGGTTAGAAAAAAAACACATACAGTGCAGGAAAACATTGTAAATTCTCCTGATTGATCCTACTATATGCACGTTGCATATTTAATGCAGCATGTACCTAACACTATGTGGTATTCTTGCGGATTAACTTCATTGACAACCTGCATGCAATGCAAATATCCCTTTCATTGAGTTGTTTCTGCATCACTTAAAAATATATAGGCTATAATTGCCAATAGTCGTAATGTAATGTTATACAGCATGTATCGTCATGACAACCTCATGCACGTCATATTTATGCTTTTTCCTAATGAGACATTGACGGGTGCTTAAACTCTAACCAGAGTTTAGGTTTCCTGGGGCATCAATTATACATTCTTAAACCAGGAAACCCACACACACTTGTGGGATCGGTGGCCATGTGAATGCAAGGTAAAGAAAACAAAAAATAACTGAGTGTTGAGGCATGTGTTGTGAACATACAGTAGCAAACAAAATCTTCCCCAAATGTCACAGCACCCGACTGACCTGGCCACCCAGGCGTTGGTGTTGATGTTGAATGAGGAGATGGTGCCAGTGAAGAGCGGCGTGGTTTCAAAGAGCCACACTTTCATGTTGGCACAGGCATCCCACTGGTGGTTCCCGTTCTGGTCCACGCCATTGTAGCCCAGACCAGAGAGTATGCATACACCTTCCTGAAACACAAGACAGGGAAAACCCATCCTGTCACAGATTATATGGTTTCCTGATCAACCTGGTCAACTGGTAAAATGGTATTCAGGCAGCGCCATATAAAAAGAATAGCTGGGTGTCAGAGCCTGTGCCGAGACATGTGAGGGCTGCTGTGTGGAAAGGCAAGGTCCTTCTGAGCGCATCTCATTGGGTTTGTCTTGCAGTGGTTTCATGCATGCCTATTCAAATGGAACCTACTCAGTCGTCATTAAACCTCCCCTTCCTTTAAAAACTTTTCGTGGCTTGAACAGAAACGGTTTAAAAATCAGGTTATTGGTTACAATACAACTACAAATAAATGTTTAAAAGTTTAAAATTAATGTTTTAAATAATGTTTCAAAGTTGCCATTTATAGAAAGAGCAATTCAAATGAAGTTCATTACCATATAGTAAGTATATATTACCATAAGTATATACGACCACCAACAAACTACAAAAGGCTATTGCCTCACTAAACCTAACCCAAGCACTAAACCCTGTTAAACAGGTTGCAAAATGTTTTTGTCAACCGGCCAAATGGCTAGTGAATGGTCAAAGTTTCCCAGCCACTCAACAGATTACCATTGTTTCTTTTGCTGGTGAGTGAAGCTAATCTACCAGCCACTTGCATATTTGATCCACATTTGGTTTGTGGCTGGTGCTAGTTTTGTGCCGTTTCTGCTGTTAAATCTCCTGTAGTCTATACATTCAATCTTGTGTGAGAAAAGGTCAACAAGGGGCTTACTTACTGCAATCACCCAGCAGCTGACATACTTATAGAGAATCACTTTGGCCCATAGCAGGATGAACACACAGCGATACCAGAAAGGCTGGGCCTGGAAATAATGCAGAAAAATAACGATTTTCAATACATAATACAATAATAAGAGAACAGACATCGTGAAAGCACCGGTACATTGTCAGCTATGCAGCCACTCACCTCGTACTCATCCGTTAGAAAGTAGCTGTCTGCATAATGGGGACTGAATATTGCGTATATGGTCAGGCAGAGGAGACCCAGGCCAAACCGCTGCATAGCAGGCATAATGCTGGCAGAGAACAAATGAGAAGACAGAGACAAAGAGAGAGAGAGAGAATAGAGGATGGCGTCAAAAGAGGAAAAAATGGTGAACAGAAAAAAACAAAGGTGTGCTAGGACACCAGACATGTGTTTTTTTTTTAATCCAGCCAGACATGTTTAGCTTCGTTAGCCTGCATTCCATTCCAACCAGCATGCACAACCCTCCCATCCCCGGCACTCCCTCCCAGCACTACCTGTTGGGGGGCTTCCCGGGGGAGTCTGTGAGCTTGCCGGCCACCAAGCTCTGGTAGCTGCGTAGCGTGAACTGGGGCCCCACCAGGAACCCCCCGTAAAAGTAGGCAAAGCCGCACACCTCCAGCAGGGTGGGGACGGCGGGCAGGGCGGCCTTCTGCTGCTCCGCGTTCAGCTGGGACTGGGGGGTGGGGAGGGAAGTACACGAGAGAATGAATGGGAAAGCGATAGCACTGCCAGAATCGTTGGTGATAGTGAGCTTCCAGCGGATCCTGTTACCACCCACAGTGATATCAGGAATACTTTTCTATTGCTAGACGTTCGCGATCTGAACTGACCGCTAACTCAATTTGACCACATATGAATACTTAACGTGCATTTAACTACATGATATAATATGGTTTGTATGCAATATGTATTGTGCTTAAAAGATAACTTGATTAAATCAGCACCCCGTCAAGTAGAGCGGTGTGGAGGTCTTCAAGCATAAGACACTCTGTAATATCACACACGCAATGCAGAGTGTGCCCAACTACATCAGAGATAAACAGAGAGGCCATAACTGAAATCATACAGAAAACAAACTGAAGCACCTATATAAGTTATAGAAGTATAATAAGATGAATGTGGAAACCCTCAAACAGGGGGGAAAATAAATTATAGAAATGTTTCAACTTAACATTTGGGAGATTGTGAACTTAACTGTGAAACACTCACTTGTTAACCAATAACTGAAAATGTCTGCAATCCTTTCCTGTCTGGTGAAGGCAATGCTACTGAAACCTCCCTTCAGCAGCCCAGTGGCCAGAACAGAACATTCCTGGGTGGCAGTGTGTTTATACAGGACATCAAATCATCAGAGTAGCAGACATGTGGTGCCAACACATCCACGGTTGATTTTCTGACACGTTATGTATTAACGTGTCAGATATAAGACAACTGGTGTTACATCTGGTTACAATAGACAACTAGACTAGATGTCGACGTCGTCAGTTATTTGCCACATCTGTAATTGATTTGTTTTAAAAAAGGACTGGCTATTTCCATCCATCTTGCACTCACACAGGACCGCAACCTGGTAGCTTTGCAGAACACTTTATGGGGTACTACTGTGTGTGTGTGTCAAAAGGGGCTAAAAGACACCAACACATCCAAAACCCATTAAAACACTGAGCGTTGATGAAATACTCACTGGATCCTTTCCTCCATCATAGTAATCAAACGACAAACCTGTAATCAGAAGAATAGCTGGGTGTCAGAGCCTTACATGACAGTAGGACAGTCGGACACCTCATGGCATTATGAAAAGCCTTGCAGATATTTAGCAGTGGGGTTAATGGTTTAGTCTGGCTTACCGGATGTAGGTTGTTGGTATAAGCCCGCCCAAGCTTGCAGGCTCTGGGCGGGCTTATACCTGCAAGGGCACTGTTGCTGCATCCTGGGCTTGGCGCCCAAGACAATTGTGATGGTTAAAGATAAAAAACTAGACAGAGCGTTTTTTTCCCCTATTCCAGAATGATAGTGAGTTCAGCCAGACCTTTCCCCAGCGCTGGCACAACGCTAAAACAAAGTGTGGAGATAGGTCTGGCTATTTGTTTTCTTAGAAACTATCTGCGCCAAAGAAAGTGTTACTATGCAGGAATCAAGTATAAAAAAAAATCTTCAGCAATGGTGGTTTTGCAATCGACTCATCATGGGACGATGGCCAGAAAGTGTAGATAAGAGAGGGGTTGTTTTATCAAAGGCGGACTAGTGGGGGAGCTGATAAAGGAAGACTCACCAATGAGTTTGAGTGTGAGGACACAATGGGGCATGGTCCACTTGATATCGTACTCCTCCGTGGCGGTGAAGTAATAACCTGCCAACAAGTACACCTAGAAGAGGACAGACAGAGGAGCAGAGGCAAGGAGGAAGTTGGTCAACAGTGAAACCATGACCACACGTCTGACTATGCAGTGGGGCAATGACACAGAAACATAACTGTAGACAACTTTTTCTTTTCAGATAAAACAATAACAAAAATATTTACAGACAAGATTTGAGATTTTTAAATATAATTTAACATGCAATTCAATTACGCTAGGTAAGGTGTTCATTTGTTACCCTGGTAACAGGCAAGGATGCAAAATAAGCGAGTGAATGAAAACCCACAGACACAATGGCGGATAGTGATGAAAAAAAAAAAGATTGTCACAACTGTACACACAACAGAGAAAAGAAGCAGGGAAGAGCAAGTGGTTACACCTCACCATTTGAAAGATAAAACTGCTCAGGACAGCGGTTACCGTCCTTCCCATGAGCCTTAGCATCAGGAACTGGACTAAGACGCATACTGCAGAGTGATAGATCTGAGAGCCTGGAAAACGATGCAGAGACAGAAAGACGGAGACAGAGAGAGGTAGAGACAGAGACAAAGAGAGACAGAGGCAGAGATAGACAGAAGGGAGGGGGGGTGGGGGTTGGTAAGTGCAGTCAGGTATGAGCCTTATCGACATGACGATAAGCAATCCATACTTGCCAACCCTCCCGATTTTCACTGTCCTCTATCGGTAGTCATCCGGAGACAACAATCTCCCCCGAATTAGGAGAATATCCGGGTTTTTTTAAATGTATTTTTTATCTGCCGCATGTCTCTACGTGGCTGGTTAACAGGGATTGTCTGTAATAGTTCGATATGAAATTACTTTTCAATCACAATGCAATGCGATGAGACGCCTGCATGTTGTGGTTGGCTATCCGTTAGGCAGCACTCCATCAGGTGTAAATGCTGCTATTGCTAGTAGTGAGTGACACACTTCAGCAGCGACGCGTGAAGAATATATATTTTTAGTAACAACAAATGTTTTCAAACAGATTTTCTGTCTGATTCTTATTTTGTGATTCCCGCACTTAATAATTCACTAGAATGCAGGAAATGAAGTTTGTGAAGCTGTATTTGTTTCGGGGGGTGGGGGGGGATCCCCAGACCCCCAGCTGCTGGTTTCGGAAGATCTCCCTATTTCTGACGGCTTAATTTTGGCAAGTATGCATGCATCCCATTTTACAAATGACCATCCAAACAGCTCTGAACGCGTTTTCTTTCCCCCCACAAAGTAAATAGCAACAGACCTGCTGTAAAATCCAAGTGCAGCCACAACAAAACAAAAGGAGAAAGAGGAAATGTGTTAGCACAACTTGTTAGACTAACTCTCGTTCTCGTGAGAGGAGCCTGCTCTCATGTTTGAGTCATACATTAACATAGAATACAACACACATTTTTTTTACCACCATTGTAACCGTGTTGCTAAAAAAAAACAACGGGGGTCCTTGGTTCTCAATTGACATTCACGTGAAGCCAATTCATTCAAATTACAACAAAGCTCTCCGGGGCCTCTGTCATTATTTGTCAAACAGACACAGATGTAGGATTGTCTATATGACCTTTAAACAACACGTATTGACCACAAATAGATAGTGTAGTATTTAGACAACAAACAAAACATGATTATTTTCCTATGAATTGCAGTTTCCCTCTGCTAGTTATCCATTCAATAATGAAAGTCCTGTGATGACCTCTGGTGTCTCCCATGTTTGTTTCTCACCAAAGTTGAACGCTGCCAGAGCCAGTCCAGACAGCGTGTGGAACAGGTGAAGCACGGTGACCGGTTGGTGAAATAAAAACCTACGGTACACCAGGGCACACGGGTACCCTGCAGAGAGGAGAGAGACACACAGAGAGACACAGAGAGAGAAGCAAAAAAAAAAGTGTTATGACCAGATATATGTGGGTATTGTGTGTGTGCCACACTGACCTCCAGCATCAAATGGCTCTTAACTACTACCTGTGTGTTTCAATCCCTATGGCTCCCGGCAAACTGTCTGGTTTTGCAGCATTTTTGTAGCTGTTCCAATAACCCTTAACGCTTTGATTGTGCCAAGCCTCACCTGTACAGGCGCTCTGGATAAACGCTCAGTGACTCAGTGTGCATGCAATCACACGTCACCTAAACCTTTGACCTTTAAAAATACCGTCTTCAAACCTAAACAGTCTGGTTTAGGCTTTAAAAGAATTTAAATAAATAAACAAGCTTTTTCCTAGTAACGTGTCAGTCCTGCCCAACCATAAAAAGGGTAGGCTACTCAGCTATTATTACATAACGTGCATTACATTAGGTCCAGGCCCACATGACACGGAGGCGACAACCAACAGTTTAGGTCAAGCTGCAAGACTGCGCATGGTCGTTTGACACAACAAAAACAACAATAACAACAACAACAACAAATAAATAGCGCCACACTCTCAATGTGTGGGCTGGCGTCAACACAGACACCAGTCACCGGAGTGGGGAGGCCATGTCCATGTGTCATGCCAAAGTTCACTGAGCCGTCCTGCTCCTGTCCGGGTCCTGCTCCAGTCCGGGTCCTGCTCCCCCCCAGACCGGACCCTGTAACGGGACCCCCTCCGTGTCGCCCTCACGTCACCAGAGAGGTACTAAAGCGACGATCAGCCCGTCCGTTTGGACCACAACAACAACAACAACAACAACAACAACAACACGTTACATGGCGTGGCTACCATGAAGCATTACGATGGAAACACACACACACACACACACACACGTGATGCAGGGGCAGTTTTACGACAGAGCCAGGAGGCTGTGTGTGTGTGTGTGTGTGTGTGTGTGTGTGCGTGCGTGTGCGTGTGCGTGTGTGTCCGTACTGTGTCCATCCCTGGTCGGTGCAGGTGACTTTGACAGTACGCACATTACACGGGTTCGAGTCCCAGTCGGGTCTCCATGACTACCGTTACTCCTCACGGGGTCCGTAACTTAGCAGCTTGTTGGAGTGGACGGTTTAGCTAGCACGTTAGCCGGGGATGGACCCAGTGCAGCAACTTAGTACAAAGCCACGTCCCCCCCCACGGAGACATTCATAACCCAATAACGCGTGCGGCGGGACAACGCGCCGTTAGGAAAAGCAAACACTCACCGATTAAGACAGATAAAATGAGCCGCACCGCCGGTTCCGGGGAACCTAAAGATTCCGACAATTTCGCCAATAAGGGAGCCGCCATCTTTCAAGTGGGCGGAAGTGACTCCTGGCAGTAAGTGTGCAACCTGAACTAGTGACACGAGCAGCGAGCAGGCACACATATATCTGCCCTGCTCCACACCCTTGGTTCCTCCCTTGGTTCCTCCCTTGGTTCCTCCTCCCTCCAAACGACTTGTTACTCCACCCCCAAATAACCTCTATATTTCTAGCTTAACTTTTCTTTTTTTCTTTTTTTTTTTAAATCTATTTTTTTATCAGGTCCGACAGAGTCCTTAAATGATACATAACCACGCAGAACATCATTTAAAAATACACAACTAATTATAAGCCCTATCAAAACCGCGTCAAACTTAGCAAGACGAGAAGACTGGTGGCTTTATCTGACGGGGCGGACATTATTAATGGCGCCCCCGTGTGGCGAGGTGGGTGAAGCGCCTTTCCCAAATGATAGAAATAGGCCTGGTATTATTTAATAATAAACAACATCCATGGCATTTGGTCGTTCATTCGATGCAACATTGATATAATGGCTTCTGTCGTGATTTAGTAGTTGTTCATAATAATAATAATAATAATAATAATAATAATAATAATAATATACGGATTTTGGTGGTACTTTCCCATAATGCGTTGCTTTCTCCAGATCCTGACCTTTTACCAGCCCTATAACTATAACGCTATAGTCCCAACCTCATATGATGTTAAAATACACAAACTAGACATATGTTACAATCTGATTCACAGAAAGACTTTTATTGCCAGGTAAGTTTGCACATACAAGGATTTGTTTCTGATATGTTGGCGCAGTGAACATATCAGATTATATAATATATGATTATATATACAAATACCAAAAGCAAATGTACATGAATATTAAATATATCCTAAATAACCTAATACAATAAAAAAAAAATAATCATAAATAACCTATTAAATTAAATATAAACTATATAAATAGTATAAGATGCGTGCAATTGTCTGTGGCAGGGAGGTAAAGAATTCACCTTCCAGGCCTACATGGTCCGTGTACGAAGTATAATTCATTTACAGTTGTTCACGTTGTATAATGAAAAAGGCCAGTTTCGGGGGTATTGCCTAATTTCATTGTCCGAGACGTGCAATGCAATTCAGCGCGCCAAAGCGTCAGCTTGTTCCATTATCCAAGTTGTACAATGAAAATTGAACAAGGAAGTGGAGAGCCGGAAACAGAGACAGCTGGCCTTCAAAGTAAAGCTCGCCTTATAAGTAAAAGTCGTGCGTTTTGAAGCGTGAATTTAATTTAAGGAGAGCTAAACTAAATAAATAAACAAATAGCCTCAATCAGGGGTCCTCAACTGATAGAGAGATGGAGCGGGGACCCCCTACTTATGTTGTGTAAAATTGTGTTTTATATTAAACTGGTCCTATAGTGCCATGTATAAATGTACCTTGTTATTGTGCATTCAATACTAAGATATTGAAATAATACACAGGTTCATATATTCATGTGCAAGGTACAGTGAGTAGGGTGGCCATGCCACTGCCATTCATAAACATAATGTAGCGTCCGCCAGGACGCGTTGGAAAGACGACGCAGTGGTGTTCAGCAAACAACATTTATTGTTGCAACAGAACAGGTTACTGTCGGCCGTAACCACGCCAAAACAACTCCAACATAAAGTTAGCCGTAACTCTCTCCTAATGTTCCTCGCGCTCAACCCAGGCTCGCTCACACACACACACACACACACACGCACACGCACGCGCACTCACACAGCCCTCATTCCGTCAAAAACTACAACACCACACCGGATCTAGAGCGGAAACAAAACAGGCACGCCGCACACACTTGTTTAAGAGTAGTAGACGTTACGTTTTGAGTGGATGGCGCGCGCGAGACGCCGAAATGGATACCAATAATATTCTGAATGGAAAGTTTACTTTTAAAAAGTTGCCAAATGGTTCCATTGACAAGACCAAAGTGATCTGTGTGTTTTGTCGTTGTGAACTGAGCTATCATCGCAGCACGTCCAGTCTGAAATACCACTTGATGGACTGCGGTCAAGCCAGCCGTTCCTCCGATCACCGTGGTCAAATGAGCCGCACTTATATTTCGAGTGTACAAATATTCTCAGCATTACGGTAGAAGCGGAGAAACCGCGTATTCACTTCCGGTTTTTCAAAATAAATGTATTAAGAACCGTAAGCTATAATTAAAACCTACATTTAAATGAAATATGTTGTATTAAAGTGTTTCATGCGCCCATGATGAATGAAAAACTTAATATCAAGTATCTTTATTGCAACAATGTGGAGAAATGCCAAACTAAAAGTCCCATATTTGTGCCTCCAAGTGGCATGTTTTGTTATATTTGAACTACTGTAAAATCACTTTGCTCAATATTCCCTGGCCATGGGTGGTATATTTGACTTGTACACATGTAGGACTACACCCACATGCAATATCAAGCATTTTTACTGTACCATTTTGGAGATATTCTACAATAAAAGTCCCATATGTGTACCTTCGGATAGCACAAAACTACTGTAAATCAAATATACCACCCATAGTCAGGGAATATTGAGCAAATTGATTTTACAGCAGTTCAAATATATGCAATTGTGCTATCCGATGGGACTCATATGGGACTTTTATTGTTGAAGTTCTCCAAAATGGTACAGTAAAAATGCTTGATATTGCAAGTGGTATTTCAGACTGGACGTGCTGCGATGATAGCTCAGTTCACAACGACAAAACACACAGATCACTTTGGTCTTGTCAATGGAACCATTTGGCAACTTTTTAAAAGTAAACTTTCCATTCAGAATATTATTGGCATCCATTTCGGCGTGTCGCGCTCGCCATCCACTCAAAACGTAACGTCTACTACTCTTAAACAAGTGTGTGCGGCGTGCCTGTTTTGTTTCCGCTCTAGATCCGGTGTGGTGTTGTAGTTTTTGACGGAATGAGGGCTGTGTGAGTGCGCGCGCGCGCGCGCGTGCGTGCGTGCGTGTGTGTGTGTGTGTGTGTGTGTGTGTGAGCGAGCCTGGGTTGAGCGCGAGGAACATAGAGAGAGTTACGGCTAACTTTATGTTGGAGTTGTTTTGGCGTGGTTACGGCCGACAGTAACCTGTTCTGTTGCAACAATAAATGTTGTTTGCTGAACAGCTGCGTCGTCTTTCCAACGCGTCCTGGCGGACGCTACATTATGTTTATGAATGGCAGTGGCATGGCCACCCTACTCACTGTACCTTGCACATGAATATATGAACCTGTGTATTATTTCAATATCTTAGTATTGAATGCACAATAACAAGGTACATTTATACATGGCACTATAGGACCAGTTTAATATAAAACACACAACATAAGTAGGGGGTCCCCACTCCATCTATCAGTTTGGGGGTCCTTGGCCTGGAAAACGTTGAAGACATTGAGGCTATTTGTTTATTTATTTAGTTTAGCTCTCCTTAAATTAAATTCACGCTTCAAAACGCACGACTTTTACTTATAAGGCGAGCTTTACTTTGAAGGCCAGCTGTCTCTGTTTCCGGCTCTCCACTTCCTTGTTCAATTTTCATTGTACAACTTGGATAATGGAACAAGCTGACGCTTTAGCGCGCTGAATTGCATTGCACGTCTCGGACAATGAAATTAGGCAATACCCCCGAAACTGGCCTTTTTCATTATACAACGTGAACAACTGTAAATGAATTATACTTCGTACACGGACCCTACATGTACATTATGACAACTTAATTCATTATAATGAATTCAGACCACGGACAAGTTTTATTTAACATTTTGGGGGACTTCTCTTTAAGAGAAATCTGCTGGATAAATTTTAAAGAGCTTATTCCTACAGGTCAGCGCGGTCTGTGGATACAGATATACTCTGCATGCAATGTATACTCACGGTCTGTGTTTAATACACGTTAGGACATATTTTCAGTTCGACATGATGACACGTTATATAACAATTACACAATACAATATACATATACAATGCTCAGTAGTATGAATAATACGTTATAAAAACTCTTTGAGTGAGTGAAATGCATGCCGGATATGCAAAAGTAGCCGCTCGTCTTCCAATCACCATGGAGAGAAGGCGGGACGACCGGTGCTCACAGCCAATCAGAAACGGCGAATCCCGCAGACGTCACTCCGCTGCTCCCTCCTCTCAGCCTTACTAACCATGCACACACACACACACATACACACACGTTACACACACACACACACACACACACACACACAATTACTTTTTTTCTGCTCTTTCCCCTTCCTTGCCAAATACTTTTGCAGGCGTGTCGCCGTTAACCAATAGACAGCCATGATGGGAGCAGGAGGGGGGAGGAGGGGTGAGGAGAGGAGGGAGGAGGAGGGGCTTAGCGGTTGCGGCTTTAATAAATACAGCGAGTCTCTCCCCTTTCCTCCTCGCTGTATCCTCGCATACTGGTCCTCCTAGGTGTACATCCCTCTCACTTCGTCTAAATCACCCCCAACACCAAACCGCAACCATGAGCAGGAAATTCTTCGTCGGGGGAAACTGGAAGATGAACGGAGACAAGAAGAGTCTGGGGGAGCTCATCCAGACCCTCAACACCGCCAAGCTGGACGCAAACGTCGGTACGTGTGTGTGCAATAGCCTGCTTCCCGCCCCCAGGTCTGCGTAGTCCGCATGGACTACGATGCGGGTCCCGTACCGCCGTAGACCCGTCCTCAGTCCTAGTCCTCGTCGGTCCTCCTAGTCGTGGTTCTTCCTGTGCACACAGTTGGCGCACGTCGATGTCGTGTTCATTCATTCTGGGAAATATAGTCGTTTGATCAACACAAAATGTAATGGTGGAGTATATTTCCCATTGCCGTGTGTTTATTTGACTTATTTTCATTCTTGATTGGGTTCATGTCGTGTTTTTCCGACTATGCAGCATATGTAGACCAGAGGGGCGGATCGGGGACGCTGGGCGCACGTCCCGGTCTGCACGTAGACCTCGGATCCGCTGATGGCGGTCCTCAGTTTGCCCTGCTGGGCTTTAACATTGGCCATGTTGTCGTCTGAAACATTAAAACTAAGTACTAAGTGCGGCCGTCATGGTTTTATTCGTAAATATAAATGTGTATTTAAAAAAGGCACAGAGGACAGGAAAAGGTCACCGTGATTCCTCGCAATTTCCTGTCAACGCGTCGTTGCGAAATGACAGCTATCGTGTATTTTTTGTACACACACAGTAAACCATTTATCGTCTTTAATATATTAATATAACCATTATATTGATAAAATAAGGCGTTACAATGTATTGTGTACATATATGCTGATAGCGGCTCAACATCCCTGAACCTTGCTCTATTACGCGACCCACCCCACGCCGCTGGCCGCGTGACGTCACGCATACGCACACCGTGGACCACAATCCCAGTAGCTTTCCATCTCTCTATTGATTTTATTTTTCGTCTATTTCACAATCTGGCTGTTTTTTTGTTCTTTGTGCTTGAATTTAAAGTGGGTCCTGTAGTAGTTGACCTTTGAACTTTGCGCTCTGCCTTTTGCATGACCGCTGCAGTATGCGTCCATGCAGGGGGACCTTTAGAGGCTGAACTTAGACCTTTATGTGTCCACATGAATATGACCTTTGCTTGGTTGTGGATGTTTAATATAGACCTGTCTGTGTGTAACTTCAAGATATGGTTACCTCTTGAATTTCACTATCTAAATTTACTGTTCTTAACTTGAACTTTGTAGAATATATGGTTTGTCTTTATTTGCGTGTGTGTGTGCCTACATTAGGTTGCTACATTCTTTTGAATGCTGCATTGCAACCGTGACACCATATCTTTAAACACCCGATTAAACATTAGATTCTCCAAGGTGATCCTCAAGGACTGTCTTCTTCACTTTTGTACTTCCAGAGGTGGTGTGCGGATCCCCGGCCATCTACCTGGATTTCGTCAGATCCAAGATGGATGCCAAGCTCGGCGTGGCCGCCCAGAACTGCTACAAAGTGGCCAAGGGTGCCTTCACCGGGGAGATCAGGTATAGTCCACGAGTCTGTGATAACGGCCCATCTCCATATGCCATCTTTATGGAAATGAAAGGTAAAATGTTGACAGAAGTCATGTGTGTTCTGTTTGGTCCAAAGCCCTGCGATGATCAAGGACTGTGGCGTCAAATGGGTGATCCTGGGACACTCTGAGAGACGCCATGTGTTCGGAGAGAGCGATGAGGTATGTTTTACACAAGCATTGTTTTTAATTTTTGTTTGGGGCGACACTTCCTTCCATCTATTCCGCTGTTACTGCCCATGTTTTTTTTGACACATAACCGAATTCAAGCCATCAAATGTAAAAAAAAAAAAAAAAAAACATTGGTCAAAGTGTCAGCTGCCAAAACGATGAGATATGATTGTCCTCTCAATCTAGAAGTGTTGAAAATCACATTTACTCTACGTGATTATGTACAATTGACATTATCTGAGGTCTTTGTCCATTTATCATGGTTTTTTCCCTGCAGTTCTATTATCTAAACCACAAAATTTACTTTGGTAGATTTTCAGGGAAAGGCAGATAATAAACTTGGGTGAAGGGTTTTTATGATTTTTGCAAAATGAGTTGTAGTAGTGAATGTTAGTATTCTAGATTAACACACACTTTTTTCACAACTTGAACTCTTATAAGGTGAAGAGGTGAAGGGTTTTTATGGCACACATTTCTTTCTGTCTATACCTTTGGCAAAATATTGTGAAACAAGGTAAATTAATTTGGTCAGTCTGGCTGGATGGGGTAATTTTACACAACGCTGTGGTGAAATTCTTCCTTGCGTGTTGCGACAGCTCATTGGCCAGAAGACGGCCCACGCTCTGGAGAATGGCCTGGGTGTGATCGCCTGCATTGGTGAGAAGCTGGACGAGAGGGAGGCTGGCATCACAGAGAAGGTTGTGTTCGCTCAGACCAAAGTCATCGCAGGTACAATTAATCTCTCTCTGTCACCATCACTCTCTTGAAAAATCGACATGGAATCAAGTTGTAATTATGATCGTGTTGCGTTGCTGCAATAAGCATACATTATATTATTTGGCAGGTTCCATTTACCAAAGGTTTGGAAGTACCAAACGAAAATATCATGTGTGATTTGTAACTGTCCTTTTTCTAGATAATGTCAAGGACTGGAGCAAGGTGGTACTCGCCTATGAGCCCGTGTGGGCCATTGGAACCGGCAAAACCGCCTCTCCACAGCAGGTACAGGTCCAATTGAGCAGTTAAACCAGACCTGTAGCTCTCCATTCTCTCTCACTCACTCACTCACTCACATTGTATCTCGCCCGCCCCCTCAGGCCCAGGAGGTCCATGAGAAGCTGAGGGCATGGATGAAGACCAATGTGTCTGAAGCCGTAGCCAACTCTGTCAGGATCATCTATGGAGGTGAGTTCCTCTGCATGGCTAGCCTGAGTAGGAGAGACATTTAATCTGAATGATGTATATTGCATTAGTGGGGAGATAGGCTTGTTTCCTCACTATTTCCAGACTATTAAAACGTTTTTTGGTGCAATTTCAAGAGACTTTATTGCCATTTATTACTCGATTCTGATTTGCCAATTTCGGCATTCTACAGTCTGTTATTTTTGAGTAGCAGATCATTGCTATGGACGCTATTTCCTATTTCCAACCGTAGAATCTAAGAGACCATTTCTTTTTTAGCAGAAGCAATAAAATCATTTTTAAATCAATAAAATCATGTTTTGTTATATTTTGTGTAAAATTAGTGATTTCTTTAGTAAGTAGCCATGTAATAAGCAGGATTATAGTCATTATTGCAAAATTTCGCAATAATGACCGGCTCGCTGTACACTTTCCCTTACGTGCAGCCAGTACAATGTAATTATTGCTCCCGGATATTATAATAAAATTAAATATGACGTTATATGAAGCTGTTTGCAGTTCACTCACTGTTATTCCTGCTCCATAAATAGTTTTTACTTTATTTCTTTAACCTCAGGCTCCGTAACCGGCGGTACCTGCAAGGAGCTGGCCTCCCAGAAAGATGTTGATGGCTTCCTTGTGGGCGGAGCTTCCCTCAAGGCCGAGTTTGTTGACATCATCAACGCCAATGTCTAGACTTCCAGGACGCAGCGTTGGCGGTGGCTGTCTGACCAAGTCCAGACGAGAGCCAATTCCATTCAGAAGAATTATGTTTCATGCCCCTTAACCTCGGCACTTAAAACCACCTTCTCCTGACCCTTTATACTCAAATATATGTGATGATGATGATGTCATTCCCTCTGTTCCTTTTTTGGTTTTGGTATTTTGTTGTTAAGAAAGGGACAGGTTGACACATGCACTGTAATGCACTGGAGAAAAAGTTTGGTCTACTGAAAGTGCACGTGTGTGTGCACGATAAATACCATGCTCAGGCATTAGGTCTGCACCAAACAAATAGACCTCAAGGTGGACAAAAAAAAAGTCGATGCCGCTACTTGAAAAGTTTATAGACTTGAGTACAGTGTCAGCGCTGTTGTCAATCAGATTAACTCGTCTCTCTATTAATATTAATGTCTCTTTGTGTGATTGTGATGTTCTGTGTTTTCTTTTGCTTCTCGTTTACATTAGTCGTCCCCCTCCCATATGCGCTGTGTGGCCAAGAGGGAGGTTCACACGATCACATGTCAGTCATATTGTATTACCATTGGCATAGAAGGGAAAGATTGAGAACATTGTAATAAACAGTTTAGAGACTGGTTTCATGTGTCATGTTTTGTTGTTGTTGGTACATTTATTTGTCAATGATACATTTGTTCTAATAGTGCATGCATATATAATTACATTGTGTATCCTCTAGGACAAATGATTATTATTCGAGCCTATTTATTTTACATAATGGCCAATGGGGCTTCTGTATTTTGCATCTGTTTCTTACTGTCTAGCACTGTAATTGCATTGAGTGTAGATGGAGGAAGAGTGGGTGAGCTGGAGGGAGACTGGGTGTCCCATTACAGACGCGAGGGCCTGTGAAGACAATGCCATGCAGTGCAGCCGTTATAGGGCTGCTATATTTATCCAGGGCCTGAGCACAACCACTGAGCCGGATCCTATGACACCACACCTGGCAAGGACCCGTGTCACAGGGAAGAGACGAACCATGGCCTTTACACTTCAACACAATAACACAATAACAATAAGTATTGCTTAAAAATGATAATACAAGCATAGCAGAAAGGCATTTCACTTGTTTGTGTATTGCCATAATATGAAAACTTCCACATGTGAATTGTTGGAATATGTGGGCATGCAGCAACTAACACAAATATGAGTTGACAGAAAATATATTTGTGTAAATGCCTTATGCCACAAAAAGTTTTTTTTTTCCCTTGCAGGATTATGTGTTGTCTATTGCAGGAGTGTGCGTCTGTCCCTTGGACTCCACGTTTTTCCATGACTTAAAAAAATCCACGAAAGGCCAATTGTTATATATATATATATATATATATATATATATATATATATATATATATATATATATATATATATATATATATATATATATATATAATAGAATGCCTTATATTGTCACTATACACAGTACAATGAGATTAAAAGCCAACTCCAATAACAGTGCAACAGTGAACAATAAATATAAAAATATACAATATAAACATAGGCAAGAAAATATAGAAAATATACAATATAATAATATAAACATAGGCAAAGAAAGGGGCGGTAAGGTGCACAGTCCCGAGGAATCATTTTAATATAAGACTTCACGGTAAGGAGATGTCATATTATTTGAAATAATTGTGTACTATTTCAGCTGCACCCCATGCCAGCAGGGGGCGGTAGCGCCACACTGGTCGCGTCGCGGCCGCGTCGCGTCCTCAGCGTCGCGTGTTTACAAGTGAAGCGTGACGTTCATAGGAGACGTCGCGCAGCAGCAGCAGCAGCATCATCGCCGCCGCCAACAGCAACTCATCCTCCGAGACAGAGACAACCAAACCCGCCACAATAATGCAGTCTCTCCGGGTTTTCCTCAACGCCAGGCTGACGGCGGCGGCCGAGGAGATTTTCGGGGCCGTGGAGAAGACCATATCCGACTACAAGGAGGAGATCTGCAGGTCCAAGGATGTGGAGATCAGCCGGCTGCGGATGCAGATCAAGATACTCAAGTCAGGTTGGTTTTTCCATCGATCCGGGGGGTGCGCTGGTTTTGATTTTTTTTTCCACACACACGCACGCACACACACACACACACACACACACGCACATACCTTTCACTATTATTGTAGTGCATACTTGTTTACACACACACACACACACGACACACACACACACTCTCTCCCCCCTCTCTCCCCCCCCCCCCCCCCCCCCCACACACACTCTCTCCTCGTGTGTGTGTGTGTGTGTGTGTGTGTGTGTGTGTGTGTGTGTGTGTGTGTGTGTGTGTGTGTGTGTGTGTGTGTGTGTGTGTGTGTGTGTGTGTGTGTGTGTGTGTGTGTGTGTGAGCGCGCGCGCGTCTGCGCGTGTGCGTCTGTGTGTGTGTCCCCACGCATGCCAATAAACCACAGCGACCCCTTTGTCTCTCTCCTCCTCCTCCCCCCTCCAGTCCCTCGGACGGAGAGGTGCTCCGTCACACAGCAGCCGCAGCAGCCGCAGCAGCAGCAGCCACACACCCATCATCAGCAGCAGCCGCCTCACCATCAATCACTCCCCCCCGTCCCCGCGGCGGGGGGGGCCGCCGACACGCCGCACTGCGAGACGGCGGACGGCGGAGGCGGCAGCGGCGGCAGCGGAGGCGGCATGGAGCAGGAGCCGCCGGAGCCGTCGCAGGTCAAGCAGGAGCAGCAGCAGCAGAAGTCGCATCACCACCACCACCGCGACTTCTGGATGAGCCACGACGAGGAGCAGCAGCTGGACGGCCTGGACTCGGACATCAAGGACTTCATCTCGTCGCCGTCCGCCGGCCTCAAGACTGGCGGAAGCGGCGGCGGAGGATGCGGCGGAAGCGACGCCGCCGCGTTGCCGTTTCAGCCGTACCAGAACAACGGCGAGGAAAACAAAGACAGGCCCTACTGCTGCTCCGTGTGCGAGAAGCGCTTCAGCAACTGCTCGCACCTGGCGGCGCACATCCGGACGCACACGGGCGAGCGGCCGTACCGCTGCGACATCTGCCGCAAGACCTTCATCACCACCAGCGCCCTGAACAGACACCAGACCATACACACCGAGGGGAAGCACTTCGTGTGCAACTACTGCGGGAAGTCCTTCAAGTGGATGGAGTCGCTGGGGAGACACATGCGGTGTATACACAAGAGGGAGAATATGCCCGTATGAATGAATGGATGGATGGATGGATGAGTGAGTGAATGAGCGCCCACCCATGGGTGCGCTGTCTGCGTCCACTATGGTTGTGCAGTGATGTATGCGAGGGGAGGGAGGGAGCGAGACGTGCAAAAAAAAAAGAGCTGTTTTGTTATGACATGTGCATGCATGCATCATCATCGACATCATCATTTCTAAAGTGTGACACTGTGTTAGAAAAAAAACAACAACATATATATACATATATATATTATACTATTATGAAGGTTTTTTTTTTTCTTTGTGCCAGAACTGCAAATCATAATAATTGATTTCCATTTATTTCGCCCCCACAAAATAAAAAATAAATAAATGCAGGTTATTCTATTCTATTGCAGATATCCTACACATTAAAAGTGATACTGACAAGCGCAAGGACACGTGTATGGCTTTTCTTCAGTGTTTACCCCGGATGAATCAAATGATGCGTTGGATTTGGGAGTCTGCATAGGGATGGGGGGGGGGGGGGGTGATGGATGCCATTTCCTCCAGCAGAGGGCAGTCACTATATAAAAGAGCAGCAGTTCATTCACATTTTCCTATTGAGCAGCTTTCCATCTCACTTGTTTACCCCAAAGATGTAGCAATCATCTATACCAAACATTCTTAATGATTGATTAATTGCAGGACATTAAAGAGTGAATAATATAGCAGTTTAGTTAGTTCCAAAAAAAATGAAATAGGCCTATACTAGTTCCCCAGATGGGGTAACTGGATACCACATCTGGGTATCCACTATGAAGTTGGCTACATGTACCACCTCCTACTTCGTCCAGTAGACCATAAAACATGGTGGCTATTCTTGGTTTATTTGTGGACTTTGCCTCCTGTACGGCAAGAAAGACAATGCAAGCGCTCACAATCACAGTACCATCATATTAACCACCGATCTGCATTTTCAATGGAGATAAAAGATGAAAACTTGGTGAGAAATGTCACCGGGCGGTGATATAAAACAGGGGGTCCAGCTAAAACAAGGTATACCCCATTTATCATCCATAACTCTGGCACTGTCCCCGCTCACCCTGCAAATGACTGATGGACTGCTAAGAATATCTCCCAGATGTACTGTCACCAGAGGGTAAAATTAGATTTATCTTGCTACTTTACATTATGTTGACACACTTATTCAAGGTGACATTCAACAGCATGAAAAAAAAAAAACCCTCCGCCCTCCTGACTATAACAGGAACATGTCCTGTATAGTATATGTAAATAAAAGCCGGGACCATGTTAAGCCCAGATACACACGATTCCTGCTTGTATATTAAAACTGCATACCAATTAAACAAATTAACAACAGAGCTAATTAGCATTTAAATTGCCCTAATGACAGTTAGCTAATTGGCTAATGTTCTGAAGGCTCTGTGGCTGACAGATGAGGGCACAGGACCTCAGGATATGTGATAATGACGGGTAATGAGAGCGCTGTATGCCAGACTGTGGCATGGCCCTTATAAGTCCACAGTTAAGCCCCACTTCAGGCCTGTATCTAGGCAGAGGGTGGAATGCACAGGCTACAGAGAGAGCACACACACACACGCACACACACACACGCATGCGCACACACACATGCACACACACACATATACACACACGCATGCGCACACACATACATACACACACGCATGCACACACACACACACACACATGCACACACACACACACACACACACACACACACACACACACACACACACAGCCCTGAGCCCTCAACAGCATGTGTAAATCACACTCTTTCAACTCCTTCTCTTTCTATCCTTTCATTTCTCCTTTTCCCCTCTCCCTCCACCCCCTTCTTTTACAGTATGGTATGGAATGCTAGCTCTTTGGGACGGCTGGTGTGCGTTGGAGCGCCTCGGCTCCCTTGCTGTACACTCTCCCCATCCCATGTGTCTCCCATTAGCCACACTCACCAAGAGAGGGAGGGAGAGACCGATGGGGAGAGAGGGAGTTTGGAAGAAAGGGGGGAGGGGGAGAAGAAGCAGGAATTTGATATGCTTTGTGCATGAGTGACTTGTATAAAACAAAGAGAGAGCAAGTCTGAATGTATGTGGACGAAGAAGAAGAAGAAGAAGAAGAAGAAGAAGAAGAAGAAGAAGAAGAAGAAGAAGAAGAAGAAGAAGAAGAAGAAGAAGAAGAAGAAGAAGAAGAAGAAGGGGGAGGGGGGGGTAAGAAGGGGGGGGGGGGCAAAGTGTTTAGCAAAAAGATTATAATTTATTTTCACATTTTTTTGTCTTTGTTTGCATCTTGTTTCACAAGTTTAAGTTGGAAATTAAAAAAAAAAAGAACTCAAAACTGACAGCCATACCATGAAAATGTAAAAAAATAATACAAATAATATGTTCATTTAATTATATAATTATCAACAAACGGACATCAATAATCATAATAACAATACAATTGATCATAATAAACATAACAGAACACTAAAATCGCTGGTCTCATGCATATAGAACGCCCCTCGGTTACAAAAGAGGCGGATGATTACTAAAAATAGAGCCAAAAGTTCCACCAGTTTAGAATAAGTGCCTAGCTACATGCAATGACAGAAAAGAGACTCATGTACACATTCCTTCTGGCATAAGGTAATTTACACTTACTGTACGTCACTATTGCTGCCCCACCTAATATACTGTACAGAGCACAATGTAAAAACAAACTGGAGTCGAGAAGGAGATACACAAGGAAGTGCTTTTCGTCTGGCTCTTGGACAATTGACAGTTAAAACAGGAAGTGTGTGCAACATTTTCCCTGCTTTCTCCCTCTCTCCCTCTCTCTCCTTTTACTCCATTACAATAATTCACTTTCCTTCAATAAATCCTTGTTCTGCAAAAGTCCAGGGGTTTGCTTTGTCTTTTTTCCCTTTGTATTTCAGTGCCCTTGTACTCGTACTTCTGTGTCATTTTTTTCCAGACCATACTGTAGTTTCGTGTTTTTTTCCTCTGCAGTTCTCTCTCTGGTGCCCCTCCCCTCACAGGGTCTTGTCACTCTCTTTCTTCAGGTGACTGAAATATCAAGAGAAATAACAAATGCATCAAGGTCAAGCAGAGGTCAGAGGTCCAAGTGTCACATTACCCCCATCTTAAAACAAATGTTAAAACTAAAATCCTCCTCAAAATGGGTTAAGTGGTGGAAGAACTCACATGTTCACTTACACACACACACCAATTATAAAACAGACAGTTCCAGTCTTTGATTATGATTGGCTCGAAGCCGTCGTAAAATACTAATATAAACACACATCTTTGATCGCATAACAATTTTAATAACCTTTTTAATATTAATGCGCCTGTATGCTAGCCTGTGTTGCTTAGCAACCATTTTGCTGTCTTGAGGAACTATATTGCCTGGCGGAAGAATGATGATTTTCTTTTAAATGAATGATTGCATTTTATGCTGCTGTGTGTTTATTTCGTGAAATCTTACTAGGTAGTCTATAGTAACCCGTTTTAGTAACCGTTTTATAAAAGCAATAAGCTTTTCGCTGTCGTGCCTAACAACGCCCCCTAGTTGTTCTAAAATCACTGTAAGCCACCGCCTCTCGCGGCTTATTGCTTTAATGAAATCCCCTTCTACCTGTAGTACTCCTCCTGGGTAAGAGAGTGGTGGTGGTGGTGATGGATCCACTGCTGTTCCAGGGCCAGTCTCTGAATCTGCAGCTCCGCGCTCTGGGCCTGCTGCATAGCCTGGAGCTGGTGGGCTGCGGACATGGGACCAGTAAGAGAGGAGGGCTGGGGCAGGTCACGGAACGGAGCACCTGGCCCATCACAACGGCACGGACCAGAGACACAGACAAGACGAAAGAAGAAGAAGAGAAAAAGAAAGTGCAGGTTAATCATCATCATTGCATGGTTAAAAATAATAATAATAATGAACTAAGTGTTTAAGTTGAACTAAAAAATGAAAAAACTTGGATCACTATAGATTTGTGGTAGGAAGAAGTTGAACAAGTACATGGACGAGGAGCCTTCTCCTCACCGAACAGCTGTTGGCGGAGAACCTCGCTGTCAGTGAGGGGGTGGGCCAGGATGGGGGTGGCGAGCGTGGCACCGGGGTAGGGGAGGCGCGCCAGCGGAGACCCCGATGCCAACGGGTCCATCAGGGGGTGAACCCCGCCCGCTGCTGGATGCCAGTGATGTAGAAGGAAAACACAGGAACATATTTAATACTAGTCCGAGAAAACACAGGAACATGTTTAATACTAGTCCAAGTGTCTCTCCTTTCAAATCAAATGTTGTGATGTGTTTTGTTCACTTGTGTACTCTGTGGAGGTGTGGTGTGGGTCTTATAGCAGGACAGAATCGTTAGTCGCAGTGGGTACCTGTGTCTTGCTGGTGCAGGTGGAGGTGGGAGTGGATGTGTGAGTGCTGGTGGTGATGGGGCGTCACGTTTAACATCTGAAGACGCCCCAGGTTCTCCCCTCCACCTCCTCCTCCTCCTCCTGCTGCTGCTCCTCCCCCTCCGCCTCCCCCTCCTGATCCCCCTCCACTTCCGGCTCCGCCTCCGCCACCTCCGCTTCCTCCACTTCCTCCTCGCTCTCTTTCCCTTTCCCTTTCTCGGTCTCTCTCGCGCTCTCTGTCTCGCTCTCTATCTCGCTCTCTTTCTCGTTCTCGTTCTCGTTCTCGCTCTCGTTCTCGCTCTCGTTCTCGTTCTCGCTCTCTTTCCCGCTCTCGTTCGCGCTCTCTCTCGCCCGGGGCCGGCAAGCCCACTCTTTCCCGATCCCTGTCCCTCTCTCTCTCCCCACTCCGGTCTCTCTCGTTGGAGGGGGGTGAGCGAGTGGTGGGGGCGTAGGGCTCAGGTGGTGCTGCCGGTGCGGGGGGCGGAGGTGGGTGAGAGGGCAGGGAGCTGGGGAAGGAGGTGTGAGGCGCTGGGTGATGAAGGGATGAAGCAGAGTTGGAGGAGGAGGAGGAGGAGGGGGGAGCGGGTGGAGGGATAGGCGGGGCCAGTGTGCCGGCGGGCCCTGCCGGGGGCGGGGGTGCCGTCGTGGGTGCAGATGGAGGGTGAGAGGGCAGGGAGGGAGGCAGCAGGGAGGGGGCGGCTTGGTTGGAGAGGGTGGGAGGCGGGGGAGGAGGGTTGGGGGGTCGGGTCACGGGGGCCATGGGTGGACTCTGGAGGTGGGGTGGGCCGGGCTGGGCCAAGGGAGGGGGGGTGCCGTAGAGAGACGCCTCGTTCGCTCCCCCTCCGCCTCCCCCGAGGAGCAGGGAGTGTGCGTGCGCGTGTGCGTGCGCGTGAGCGTGCGCGTGGGCGTGTGAATGGGAGTGAGCGAGGGCCAGGGCCGTTTGGTCAGACATGGAGCCCGGCTGGTACATCCTGTCCTCGCTCTTGAATTCGAAACCTTGCTTCATGCGATCGCGGTGCGCGGCGACCGCGTGAGGGAAGCCCATCCCCCCTAGCCCCGCAGCCCCCATCCCGCCGTGTCCCGGGCCGACCCCGGGATGACCCGGGCCCTCCAGGCCGCCCCCGTACAGGAAGCCCAGGATGGCGGCCGCTGTGGCCGCGTCGGCGGGCATGTGGTGTGGGTGGGCCAGGGCGTGGTTCTGGAACTGGGGGAGGAAGAAGGAAGGATGGACGTGCGGGTGGCCGTGGTGGACGTGC
Organism: Merluccius polli; assembly: GCA_030340625.1. NCBI lineage: Eukaryota > Metazoa > Chordata > Actinopteri > Gadiformes > Merlucciidae > Merluccius > Merluccius polli. Next base: position 146,356 of record JAOPHQ010004878.1, read on the forward strand.
GGATGGTGGGCCTGAGCACGACTTGCTGCCCCCAGGGGGGACATGGCATGGGGGCGAGCGTACTCACTCAGGGTTCTTAGTGCTGGGGTGTCAGGGCCCAGATAAGGACCCCCTAACCCTATGCCCAAGGCCCCCTGGGGGCCGCCAACCACTGCCGAAGCCCCGCCCATGGATGGAAGGAGGAGGGGGTGGGAGAGAGAGTGGGAGAGGGACTGGTGGACCTGATGCGAGGGGTGGAGGTGAGCATGAGGGTGGGCGTGGTGATGCTGGGGGTGAGACATATGGTGGGACGGGGTGCCTGAAGAGGAAGAGGACGAGGACGACGGGTCGAGTATCATGGAGGAGGAGGAGGGAAAGAAGAGGGAGGAGCCCTGTCGGCTCGCTGCAGCTGCATTGTTGTTGATGTCTTTCTGCTGCTGCATGGTCCAGTAAACAGAGAAAACAATAGTCATATATCATATACCATATATGCATCAATTATAATAATTCATTTAAAAACTGTTATTACTATTACTATTTATTCTCATCAATTCTGAATACCATATGCTGTTGTGTTGCCAAACTGCAAAGCGTTGCTTGTAAAGAATATATATATAGTACTAGCTGTTGTACATAGTAATAGCTATTTCTGATTGCTGGAACGTATTTGCAATATGCATAATGTACAAAGATGCCAGCATGTAAAGTATAACAAATATTACAATAAATGTTTTATGTATAACATATGTTGAAGATTGAACATTGTGAGATGTTAAGGGATATTCCACACACCATGTGATATACCTGTAAGTGCCTCTCTAACTCTCTCTCCCGCTCCCTCTCTCTCTCTCGTTCCCTCTCTTTCTCCCTCAGGTCTCTCGCCCTCTGCTCCACCTCTCTGCGGGCCCTCTCGATCATGTCGTTCCTCTTCTTCCACAGCTTGGAGCCGTCGAGGGGGACAAAGAGGACGTCGCTGCGGGCGCAGGAGTTCCCACTGCCACGGTCAAGGACTCGGTGGAACCTGGGAACCGGGGGCAACGCGGGGACACGGCACTTCCGCAATTAACATAATTATTAACATCACCCGTTATTATCGTAGAGACCCACCTGACTATACTATACCATTAACATAATAATAACCATAATGTGGTAGTGGATGATAAGCCATGACAAATGTAATGCGTTATTATTATTATTAAATCCGTGTTACAATGGTTCCCAACAGCAACGACAGAACAGAAAGACACCACTGACAAAATGTTACATTAGGACAGGTGCATTTGTGCGTTTTACCGTGCTGATTGACTGGCGTGGATGGGAATGTCCACTTGCTTAGGCTCGGGGGAGGGGCTTCTCAACACCGGAGGCGGGCTTACGCTCTCCTCCCTCTCCTCGATGGGTTCTTCCTTGATGACAGCCGTGGGGAGCTGGCCTGTGGCGGCGTCGGCGTGTCCCTCGGCGGGATGTGAAGTGCTGGAGGCGGGGCCTGAAGTGCTGCTGCTGCTGCTGTTGTTGTTGTTGTTGCCAAGGTTGCTGAGCAGCGGAGGACCCTTGGAAGCGTTTTGTGGCGAGAGCGACTGCGAGTTGGTATTGCTGGTGTTCGGAGGCATGCCGCTGTTGCTGTTGGCCATGTTACCACCTGCGTTGCCGTTGGAGTGGTACGGTCCACCGAAAGACGGATGGCTGCCGTGGAAGGGCCGACAGCTGGGCGAGCAGGGGGGAGGCCCACCTGGCCCGGGCAGTGGCTGGTTGGACCCCGCGGAGGACCCGGGGGGAAATGGCGGGAAGCCCCCCATCGGATTGGTGGACGGGCTGGGAAGCGGGGACAGCGGTGTGGGAGGCGTCTGATTGGAGGACTGGTAGTGCGGAGGAGGACGGGCGTTGGGTCCCATGCCCGCCGGAGGGGGTTGAGCATGGGAGGACTGAGGAGGAGGGAGGGGGGGGAGGGGGAGGAGGGTAGGGGGCGTTGGTAGGGTGTCCGTGGTGGGCGGACGAGGAGGAGGAGGAGGAGGACGGAGAGAGTGCGGGGGGCTGATTGGGGCCACCGCGGCTTTGGTAAAGGGCCGATTCGCGCAGGTTGGACTCCCTATCCCTGTCTCGCTCTCGGTCCCTGGGCCCCGTCTGGTAGTGGGGGTGGGCCGGGTGAGGATGGGCGTGCGGGCCCCTCTCCGGCCCCGAGTACTCTCGTCCCAGGTTGGGCGCAAGCCCCGGGGAGCTGAGGTACTCTCGGTTGGGGCCCGCGGCGGTGGGCACGCCAGCAGGGTAGTCTTTCCCTGGGGGGTAGTCTCTGTGGAAGTGCTCTCCCCCGCGGTCGGCCGCCATCTGGGCCGGGCCGTCCAGGGTGGGCGGGTAGTCCCGGCCGGAGGGGTTGGAGGGGTGCGAGTGGGGCTGTGGGGGCAGGGGGGCATGAGGAGGGTGGCTGGGGTTGGTCTGCGGCGACGCCGGCGGGTCCCGGTTAAGCATGGGCGCGACGGGCAGCCCGCCGGCGGAACTCGGGGGGTTCCCCTGGGAGACGGGGTTGTTGTTGTTTGGGTTGTTGTTGTTGTTGTTGTTCCCCCCCACGTCTCTAGCCTGGCCTCCAAACTCACCCCATCGGCCCCCTTCTTTCTCTCTGGGGTGGCCCCCTCCGGCTCCGTTGGGGCCAAAGTCTCTATTCTGGTTCTGGTTGGATGGAGGAAACTCCTTCCCCCCATCTCTGTCTCTGTCTCTGAATGCTGGCCCAAAGTCTCTTCCTCCGGGGCCCATGTTGGGCCCATCTCTCCCAGAACCTTGAAACTCCCGGTTCTGTGCCACCGACAGGCCCCCGAACTCCCTGCCCGCTATGCCATTGGCCCCGCCCATTCCACCACAAGTGCTCGTGCTGTTACCCCCCCCACCACCACCGCTGCTGCTGTTACTGCTGTTGCCCAGAGGAGCAGCAAACTCCCTGTTGATCTCTCTGCCCCCGCAATCCCCCCTCACTCCCCGCTCCCTCTCTCCTGCAGCCCCCCTCTCTCGGTCTCCTCCCCCGCCGGCGTACCTGGGAAGGTACTCCCTGTGGGGGTGGGCGTGAGGGTGGGGGAGGTAGGAGGGATGGGAGGAGGAGTGGCGAGAGGACGGGGGGTTGTAAACAGAGGGCAGTTGCTGCTGCTGCACTGGGGGTTGGTGCTGTGGCTGGTGTGGGTGGTGGTTGCCAGGGTAACGGGCGTAGCCCCAGCTCCCCTGGCAACCAGTCGCCGTGCCACCCTGCCAGCTGGTGGAGCTGTAGTGGTGTGGGTGGGGGGTAGGCTGGGACTGGGGCTGGGGTCCCGTCTGTGACAACAAAGATGGAGGATTAGTCTGGGCCTTGTCGCCCAGCTTGTCGGCCTTCTCTAGCTTCTCCCTCTCTACCTTCACCTCCACGGGCAGGTTCTGCACCCCGCCCAGCTCCAGGGGCTTCAGGGCCGGAGGGGGCGGCAGGGGCTGGGGGAGCGGATGAGGGATGTTGGGGTTGCCATGGGGATAGTCTCCCCCGGAGATGGCGGCCTTGTTCACACACTGCGCGTTGCCTTTGGAGTTCATTCGATTGGCGCCGTGCGGAGCGTCGATGGCCACCGGGGCGCCGTACTCCACCTTGCACACCAGCTTTGAGTCCAGGGAGAAGTAGTTCTTCCTCCCACTGTTGCTGTCATTGGTGGAGTCCGCTGAGCCCCGGAGAGAGGGAGTCAGAGGAGAGGAGGAACGAGGGGTGGACGGGGGTTTGAAGGAGGAGCTGTCCTCTGTTCTGCCCTCTCCATCCCTCTTTTCTCCATCTCCACAGGAATCCTCCCCTCTTCCCTCTCTGCTTGTTCTGCGCTCCTCTCCTGCTGACTTCCCCACTCCTCCCTCTTTTCCTTTCTCTCGTTCCCTCTCTCCTTGCTTTGGTGATTCAGGGCCATCCGAATCAGAGTCCAGGCTGCCCAGGGGGGAAGCGGAGAGACTCGGGGATGAGGAGCGATTGTCCTGATCTATGTCCCGCCCACTGCTCAAACTACTGCTGCTATTGGCCAGGCTCCCTACAACTGAACTCCTGCTGCCCTGGGATTGGCCGTCTTCATTGTCACTCTCACGGGATTGGCTGGCAACAGAGGTTGGAGGGGGGACCGTGGAAGGAGCAGAGCTGTCGGTCGAGCGTGTTGAGGTGGGAGGATTCGGGGTGGAGGCCACATCCTGACAAGGAAGGATAATTTGCAAACCAGGTTAAAATATACCTGCTTAATAATAATAATAATAACAATAACAATAACAATAATAATAATCACCATCATAATCATAGTCATAGTCATAATAATATATTAAATATATATATTTAAAAATATTTAGATATATTTATTCTGCATACATATATAAATATAACATAAAGCAATATATATATATATATATATATATGTATTAATACATACATAATACATCAAATTATAGAATAATATTATTATATTATATATAACTATATAAT